>MLYV02000051.1:0-19403 GCA_001913855.2 Hermanssonia centrifuga
ATCATGCCATGTGGGAATATAATCGGTGAAAATCACAACTATATGAGAAAAGAATCACTTATCATCACAATCCTTTTGATTATCTTCGTCACTCCACAATGTTAACGATACCCTATTGAGAATATCTATATGGAAATTCACGCAAGCTTGGCATTAAAAACCTCAAAAAGTCCAGGTGTGATGATAATCCTGGCCCATTTTTCCTGATGTAGTAAGACGCCGTCAAGCAGGGCCAGCAACCACACCTTCACCCGCTAGAGCCTTGACAGACTCAGGGCAGGTGTCAGGAGGATGCATGGGAGGAGGAGGAGGAGGAGGAGATGTGGTAAGTTGGAAAGTCCGCCGCGTCGGGCAATTCCTTCTTCGGAACGTCGGGGCCCTGTCATGTGCGTTTTGTCACGCGCGTCTGTAACTGGTCAGTCACAGACTGCCACAGACTGTCACAGACCGAGCTCGACTTCCCCTCATCCACTGTCGAATTCTTGGATCCAGGGCTACCCCAGTCAACCGGTTGGGGGCTTCACTAAACCTCTCCAAAACACGATAATCAGGAACAAGCCAAGGATCGACGGCGGGTCTGGTGCCAGCCTTGCACCTTTGGACTTAGAAGATCAAGGCTGAGTACTGAGTTCCGAAGCAGATACGGAAAGCACATCACCGACGCTGATGTCACTTCCTGTGTGATATATCCCAAGGTAATGAAGCTTTTTATCGAGACCCGGATAGCCCTCACAAACGGCAATATAGGTGTTCGGGGAATACCAAAGCTTCTTTGAGAAGTTCGGCGATCTGAGGTGAGGCCTTTAAGTTTCTCCTTCAAGACATGGAATTTATATTAATTGCAACATCATCCCAACCTGCTACTTCCTCGGCCACCCGGATATCGACGAGGAAACCCGCCATAACGGGTCGACTGGCATCCAAGTATTTCCACCTTTCCCAATCAATATCTGGTGAATCTACAGCGCCCCTCGTCACCGGTTCTGCCCTCGATAGCAGGTCCACCGTGGCATCGACCTCCGCAGCACAGAGTTTGATCTGCTCGTCTCGCAGGACGGTATCATCCGGTGGCTGCTCCGCCAACCCAGGCCAGCTAAATCACCAAGAATTCATGAGCTTAAAAAACGTCGCTCATGGAAAGTATAAAGCGTACTAAAGATCGCTCCGCTCTATCCAATCCGGCATTGTCGTCGTGCCGTGCACCGCTGCAATCGTCGAACTGGTACGAGTCCCATCGCAGTGCTCCAATACTGCGACCGCGAATCAAGGGGTCAATGCATCGATGTCAGCCTCTGCTTCGTCTGTCTGTTTAATGCAACTAAGAACTTGGTAAGAATAGGAGTAGAGAAAGAAAGCATGTACTAGTCAAAAATGCGAAGCGAGTGAGAGGTAAACCCATCCTCTGCTTGAGTATGGGCGAGGAAGAGCATGGTGTAGTAAAAATCGAACGGAAGGATTTTGCTTAAGAATCGATGTTGTAGGTGGACCTATAGCACCAGTGGTACAGTCTAGTAAGTAAACGGAGAAGCAATTGCATTGGAATCCAAGTCGGGATTTGTATATCCCATGCATCCCGTTGGCATGATTCTGACAGAATGCATAAGTTTGAAATCCCACATGTGAATATGACGACCAACTGTATCAGGCAAACTAGAGTAGGCTAGGACTCAAAGTCAGAACACAGGAGCGGACGGAATATAGGGGTACATACCTATACTGTTTAAGCAAAGAGCATTCTCCGCCGTGTTCCAGGTCAATGCTATATGAGTAAAAGTAGCCTTCTGAGGATATTACCATCACCTGAGGCATTGTTGTTCAAAGAAGAACGGATCAGTGACCATCGTCAAAGAAATAGGAAACGAGAAGAAGATAAGTGCTGGGGCTCACCCGCTTAGCGACTATGCACCGTGCGCCGCTGTTAGGAAGTCGAGGAAGACGGTTCCCACACTTCCGTCGGTGCGCTCGGTAGGTATCCTCGCACCGATGAAGTGATCTTCTTCGTCAGATGTAGTCTAGTAGAGACCTCCGCCGTAAGCTAGCTGAGCTAAATGAAGGTAAGCAGCCTGTATATACAAGAAATGTCACGGTATGCGACTTACGATGCACCACTGTAGTAGTACTCCATACTCGAATAACTGCGCCTTTCTCCGAGGCTGTAGCCAGTAACGTCCCAGTTAAATTGATAGAGAGAGAGAGAGAGAGAGAGAGAGAGAGAGAGAGGATATGCCAGTGGGCGATTTGTGCGCTTGGATCACGTTGGCAACTGAAAGAAAACGCGTGGAGAAGAGAAGAACGTCTCCGGTCTGGGGTGTGGAGGATGAGGCGGGCAGTGGTTGGGAGGCATTCGATCGTGTGAGTGAAGATGGTGAGGGGACAGGGGATGGATATGCAAGGTACGAGTTGTCTGAGGAAGGTGATAATGCGACAATCGCTGTATGCTTGCGGGGTGGGGGTCAGTGATGGTATTGGCGGAAGTATAAGGACGAACGGGCATCGTTTCGAGATGTCGTAGATGCATATTTCAACCTCGAGGACAATGACTAGCGTCTTGCGGTTGAGTTTCACTGCTAGGATCGATGATGGGAATAGGGGTTCGCAGATCATGGATTGTCGCTGGTATGGATGGACCGATGTAAGCGTGGTAGCTCCAAGTAAGAAGTAAGAGCTGTGCGCACCTTCTTCACAATCTGCAGCTTCCTCAGACTGGATTGTGGCTGATCCGCCGGGCCGGCGAGTGCGATGAGTGAGGTACACTGCGTGACAAGATCCGGAAGACGGTATGCGATATCTATCGTTACAACAGGGATGCATCCAAGAAGAGCACGAAGGACGCCAATATCATGACAGACTATACGACTATCTACGGGAGGGGATTGGGCTCATCATGATGTCCATCATGCTCATGCCGGTGTAAAGGTGAGATTAGGGCATAACCGGAATGCATGACCATTATGGTCAAGCAGATTGCGTTCATACACAGACTCTGAAAATAACAACAGTGTGTTCCCGGGCCATAACCCTGGTACTCAAGCTTAAATGTTTGTACAGCCAGTCATGGTCATACGCATTTTTTATCCTTGCTATATTTCTATGATTCATACATATGCACAGAAGTAATTGGGATGCTGCCAATCCCGGTGTTGGTCTGTTCACAAACTCATAGTATTAGCATACTGCAGCTCAGAGTCCAGCTCGCGCCGCTGTGAGACTGTCGACTCTATTATACTAGCTTTCCCCAGCCCGACCAAATCAGACTTGGGAACAAAAGGTATGGGATCGACTCGACCTAAAACGGGTGATCAGCCGGGAAAGACAGCATAAGATTAGACAGTAAAGCCGAACCGTTGCCGGAGAGCTCTAATGGCTGGCCTTCCACCCATCGGCAGATGTACCAAAGGTTTGATCCATGTCAAAATCACAGATTGGGATGTCCGGTGAGGACGAGATACGAATAGGTGTGTCTGCAACGGTTAAATCAATCACATCATATGGTAAAGGGTTCTTTGGGATCGGCGGCTTATGCTTTAGGCTTGCTTTGCTTTGCTGCCGGGGGAATGGGGGAGGTGTTGAGGTCCTCGGAAGTTTCTTACCTTTCGACAGGAGCTCCAGATGTGCACTGCTCAATCCCATCTCTATCTCTCGGTCATCGATATCGTCAGTGCCGTCGTGCTCGAGTTGATTGTTGGTCAGATCCTCTATCGATGCTGCCTTCTTCTTATGGGATATTTTAGTAGCCTGAGACTTTTCTTGCTCTTTAGTGGCCATAGTAGTTGACTGACGCAATTTCTTTTGCCTAGGCTGTTTCGATGACTCTGGCATTGATTGGGTCCGCCGAGGTCCAAAAATTCCCGCCTCAATTTCCTCGTCGTCTGAGTCGTCTTCCCCCGCGTGGGGATCGAATTCAATCAACGCTGATCCTTTCTTCTTCCTCTTCTTTGTTCCTTTCAGTGTAAGATCCTTCACGCTTACAAATGCGGAAGATGCACCAGTTGGAACTTTCCTCATAGCATCATCGTTCCTCGGCTGTCTCTTCGCGGGCGGTCTCTTCGGCAACGGTCCTTTCTTTGCTTTCGGCTCTTCGCGAGTGTACTCTTCAATCTCCATCTCCATCTCTATACACTCGGGCTTCATATTTTCTGGAAGGAGCCGCTCAACATCCTCGTATAATTCAAGTTGTTCTGCACGGATGATGAAGCGCTGCACGTCCTCGTAGTTGACATGCGCCTTATCCCAGTTCCGCTCTTCGCGAACCTCGCTCAAAAGAACATGTACATAGCCATCACGTTTTCGACCGGTACGGCCGACACGTTGTAGCTATACAAAGTTGAGGTGTCCGTCAGTCATTAAAGCATCAATGGAGTGATTAACCCAAGAAAGCTGACCATGCGAATAGGCGTTTTTTGTGCATCATAGCAAATGATCATATCTATCTCGCCTATGTCCAAGCCCTCTTCGCCAATAGAAGTCGAGACAAGAACATTGAACTGTCCAGACTTGAACTTCTGGATAACCTGAAGAGCTGCCTTATCAGTCATAACGTATCGCCGCAAGTTCTGTTCGCTGTACCTCCAATTGCTCCTTCTGCGCGTAACCCCTCTTGCCAGCCTTGTCCGCACCTTGTCCAATGAAGGGGATAGCACGAATCAAGGGGGACTCTAGGTTTAAGAATTCGACAATCTCGTCAACGCATTGTCTGAAGGATACGAATATCATCACGTGCGAGTCGCCTGTCAGCTCTTCGCTGCCGCCATTAGCATCAGCATCCTCCTTGTCGTATCTCTTCTGCGCAAAGTGTTCCACGAGGAGCGTCTTGACCCTGTCCATCTTCGGATGTGTTGAGAAACCTCCCAATCTACTCTTCTGGGCCTCAAGTTCCTTGATAACCGCCTGTACCTGGGGATCTGACTTGAACAAATTCTGTTTCTGCTTTCCCTGTTTTGTCGTGCCGTTGTCGCCTGTGACGAGCGCTGTCAGGCAAATGTAACATTGGTTTGTAGTACTCTCCAACTAGCGAATGATACTCAGTGTCGCTACTGCAACAGGAACAGGCGAAATGGACTACGTACAAGGTAACCCATGGCTCGCGCCAGACCAGAGAGCTTTTGCAATGCAGAGAAAGCCCAAGCAGCACCGTTTCGCCCTGCATGTAATCCTTGCATGGCCATATTGCAACTAAACGGATGAAGCATGACAGGACTTGGATGTGAATGTAGGATTTTGGCGCTGACAAGTTTTTTGATGTGCGGCTGCCAACATGGCCGAATAAAGTCGTTGTTTCGTAAGAAACAAGCCCATTCACCATAATTTAGACATTAAATTACTCACGGCCATGGCTTCTGACAATATATCCCTTACTTTTCTGACGTCGTCGCTCATCTCAATAATATGCTGCTTGATGTGTTTCTTGTGCAGATAAGGCTTCAGATCCAAGCTCCCCTCGTCTCTGATCTCGATGTGACTGATATGGAGGGCATCGACGATGGCTTGGACAGTATCGGGTTTGCCCCCGGGTGTAGCCGTCAAAGCCAATACACGGAAGTGTGGGTTCTTCGCCATCATGTACCGGATGACCTGAGCGTAGGCATAGTCCCCGGTGCCTTTGTGCGCTTCGTCTAAATGCTGGAAGGTCATGGAATCCTTTCATAGCGCACACTGAGGGTTGCTTACCAATAACTAATAAGACGATATCTTGCGGATCGCAGTTGTCGGTCTTGAGATCGTTCATAAGTGTCTGAGGCGTCATGTAGACAACACGTTTCTCCTGCCACTGGTACAGTTTGCGACGTCAGGAATGAAACTGAGCAACCCTGTTAGAAATACTTACCGTTCTGGAACGAACCGCTCTACTATTTTGACCGGTTAACTCAGCAGCATGGCTACCAGGTATTCCACATGTCTTATGGCAGGCCTCAATCTGTTGAGCGACAAGAGGCTTTGTGGGCGCAACGAACACCACCTTTCCTTCGGGAAACCAAGTGTAGACTGGATTGATTGTGGGGGTGTGTTTCTGTGTCAGCAAACATCTGAGTATGATAACAAGAGAGCTTACAGTTCAACATGACTACTCCGGCAATGAACGTCTTTCCTAAGCCGGTAGGGAGTGCAACTAGAGTGTTTTCGAATAAACATCGTTTGACGATATTGAATTGATAATCGCGCCGTTGCTGATTTAAGGGGTAAAGCCAGCGTTGAGCCGCTAAGAGGTTAGGGTGAAGTTTCATTGCGGGAGGCTGTTTCTGCATTAGTCAACCATACTGCCCGTATAGCGCACACCACACACCGGACTTCACAAATAGCCAGGGGGGTTGTGAGTGAGCACTTCAAATGTTTAAATCCAATAAACGCACCCAATAGAGATAAAGGGTGCAGGAAATTGTTCAAACTCAACCGGCTCTTCGTCGTCGTCGTTGTCTTCCTCTCCGGCATCCCAGTCCTGAAAGCTAGCAGTCGCCTTGCCCTTGTCTTTTGCTGATTTGGCCTTCTTCCACCCTGTCTTTGCAAAAGCTGTATGGTCCCATTTCTTTGTCTTTTGTGTGCGGCCAGTGAGCACATTGTTAGAACCTGATGTACGTCGCTGGAGGGTTGATTTGGAGCTTGATGCACCAGAGCTGTCACCTTGGATGTGTTGTTTAGCTACACCTCCAAGAAATGTAGTTTGGACTGTGGCTTTTGTCGGTCGGGTGGAGGAGCCTATTCCATCACTATTGCGAGGTGCTGTATGCTGTTCGTCCTTTGACAAAGCGTCGTTGCATATCTGGTCAATCATTGCAAGTCCATCATCGTCGAAGTCGAAAGAGGAGTCGAAGTCATAAGAGGAGTCGAAGTCATAAGAGTCGTCGACATGTATCACTTCACTTGGAAGAGACCGGAGTGGTGGCACTGCCGGTGGGCGTTTGGGCTGAGGACTGGTGTGAGCAGCTTCGATGGCGTCGACCGCCTGGAGAAAGGCTGAATCTAGCTCGTCGTCAAAATAACCGTCGGAGCTCATCACTATGCACGACGAGAACGTGAACGTCGACGGCGAGGTCCGAGACAAGGAGGGAGGCGACACTGAGATTCAGTGTTGGACACAGGCGGCTGCTCAGCGCTACTCTGGCGTTCGGTCTCAATATTCAATCCCGGAGCGGCATTTGTATTCAGCAAGTATCCGGCGTGGTGCCCACAGGCCGGCTAAGCGCTACTGCAGTATTGTCTCCAGGGTCTCCGAAAACAGCCCTGTCACAGGGTTGAAAACGTTTGGGGGGTAGTACATGATGCATTGTGATGATCTACACATGGAAGCACTGCGAGCCTAGAACGGCTACTTGAAGGGAGTTTGGGATGTGATATCGCTATCATGAGTGGGTCAGATTGGCGTGCGATGTTACTTCTTTCCATTCGTGCCTAGATTTACCCGATGAAGAATTGGCATGGAGAAGTGCATATCATGGTACAAGGAGAGGGAGCACAACATTTCAATAATGGAACATACTACGGTAAACATAGAACAAGAAGACATAACGAGAAGCACCTGAAACCCTACTAGAGTTCAAATACCCGAAAGCAAAGGAAGATACTATGAACACAATTAAAGCAACCCATGAAATGTACCAGATGATTGGAAAGCAGAACAGACATAGTAGCAATTTTACAATGCAAAACACTTCCAGATAGTTGTGATCGAGATTTGGAGAGTAGTAGGAACTTCGACGAACCAAAGGATATAAGAGGCAACGCATCACGCTTCGTCCATTCTTTCCGGGGAAGCGGATGGACTGTCGAGATTCCGTTGCTGAACGACGAGTCTTCGCTGCTGGCGAAGCTCTGCACGGCGCTCCGCAACACTCTGCTGTTCTTCACGTTTGACTGGCATAGGGATATACTTGCGGCGCTCCGGCTTTGGCTTCAAGGGGGACAGCAGAAGTGGTCGAAGTGCCTTCTGCGGGCACTTCGACCACTCCAGCTGGTTAGAGGGAAGAGGGTTGGCGTTAATCAACGCCTCGACGCGCAGCCTGCGCGGCGTCCGTTTGTGCTGACCACGACGGGACTCCTTCGGCCATTCACATTGTTGATTCCTGCGAATGCATTGCCTACAAAAGATTACGACAGATGAATCAGCGACAGTTCAGGATAAGACACCCTTCGACATGCTTACTTGCATCTTTGATCTTCCTGTCCCAGTAGAGGAGGTCCGCATGAGATCTTACGATCGCGACAGAACAGACACGCCATTATAGGCTTCTTCTTGGGCTCTTTGGGGACCCCAAGAATGTCGAGTTTGAGGATGGATTGACCCCGCATTTCAAGTTCCTCGAGGTCGCTCGTCTCATCGTCAATGACAATAGAGGAATGCGAGGCAGCGCAAGACTCCACATCCGGGTATGGGTAATTGACAGGCGTGCTCAGTGTTGGTGGCTCGGATTCCAAGCCCTGCGTCTTCAAGTCTCTCTCCTGGTCGCATTTTCGTGGACGCCCTCGGCGTTTACCACTTTGAGAGTTGAGATCTGGAGTGGGGGCAGGAGATAATGGTCTTAGTTTCGCGATGAGCTTCCTTGTCTTGGGAGAACAGTCTAGGTGGCGTTCTGGCATAAAAGGCGCCGGTACTGGCGTTGGACTTCTAGTCGACGCAGGTGATTTGAATGTGAGTGGTTGAGGAAGAACAGGAGGCTGTGTAGTCACCGGAGTCATAGCGTCAGCAAGAGTCGAGCAGCGGGAAATTTGGTAAGGCAAGGGAGCGGAATGAATAACCAGAGGTGTCTCGTTCACGGGGGTGTTCAAAACATATTCGTAGTACGAGTCCGATGGTGATGCCATCGCGCTGCCAGTGTTCTGTTGAATATGTCAGGCGTTCAACAGATAGATCTGACATCAGGTGAGACTTGAAGGCGAACCTCTACGGGAATACTCAAAGGATACCGGGAATATGGACCCGACGGCAGTACAACACTGCTGTCCTGTTGTGTGTTAGTCAAGTTGATAGATGGTAATCTTTGTCAAAGGCAAAACAACACTAACCGTGTAATTATCTTGCTCTTCCATGCAGACCGGTACAGTCTGGCCACTAATATAACCCACTCCGCTCTGAGCATCTCCGTATTCGTCTTGCAATAAACTATACGAGTGTGTGTCGACATCACTCAACATTGGCACATGTTGCAACTCCTGGTGACTAGACTTTTCATAGAAACCAGCCTCTGTGCGATCAGATTGAATCAGTACTAATTCATTCAGATAGCCAAGAACAAAGGGGACATACTAGGCTCATCCACTCGATC
The DNA here is from genome assembly GCA_001913855.2 of Hermanssonia centrifuga. Taxonomy (NCBI): domain Eukaryota; kingdom Fungi; phylum Basidiomycota; class Agaricomycetes; order Polyporales; family Meruliaceae; genus Hermanssonia; species Hermanssonia centrifuga. The sequence goes on from MLYV02000051.1 coordinate 9,255, forward strand.
CTGCCAGCAGCTGTCCATCGCCGCAGGCTGGTACGAGTGGCAAGTGGGTGCCGATGTTTCTATACCTGAAATATCGCTCTGCAACGACCCACGATGATTGTAAGGATTATAAACGTTCTGCATATGAGGTGAGCTGTAACCAGTGTCTTCAAGTTGTGTCTCATTCAACGCGCCGTCCAGGCTAGAGCTGCTCGAACCAAGCCGGAGTTGATGTGAGTGATTGATGCGTGACGCCTCGTAGACACCGCTAGATTGATCACCGTACGCGCATGCGTACGGGTTGTAGTAGAGAGGTGTGCCAATGGGTGGCTGCAAAAAGTACGGCACATTGTACTGGTGCGCATCATCTTGACACATGACCTAAAAATGAATGAAATGGAAGCGGATACGAGTATCAGACAAATTATAGATGCATATTAGATTTCATAAGACTTGCCTATCGAGGGAAAGGGATTGGTAGAGTAGTATTGTATACGGGCGAAAGGAAGGAGGGCGCGCGAAGAGAAAGAGGAAATGGCAGCGGTAGATGAAATAAGTACGGCAGATCTCGCGGTGAGAGCTCTTATGATGTGGGTATCGCGGCTCGCTTTCTTTGAACATATTCTTGAGCGCCGACGGTAGAAGCTAGTAAAAGGACCGACGCCCTGGGCATCTGTCAGGACCCCAGTCGAAGCTGTCAGACAAGTTATTGGCCTACACTACTCACGTAACAGTGCGAACTTGTCAGCTGCCCTCATATGTCGCGATTGGCGAGATATTATAACACGAACCCGCCCTATTGCAGGGCAACCCAATTACAACGCAGTTTCAGGGTTGGTAATAGTCACATGCTGAAACGTGGCTGCTAGGGCCCGTATCCAGCACTCCCTGCTACCTTTTCCAGCTTAGCTTGCGCTGCTTTTTCTTTCTCGGAAATTGTTGGCTGCCATGGCCCATGTTACGTTGGACCTCGTTGGACTCGAATCGGCTGTCTCTCCTCCAGACAAGTCCGTAGTGTTTCTGCCAAGCCCATCGAATATTGCAGGGCAACCCAATCAAAACGCAGTTTCAGGGTTGATAATAGTCACATGCTGAAACGTGGCTGCTAGGGCCCGTATCCAGCACTCCCTGCTACCTTTTCCAGCTTAGCTTGCTCTGCTTTTTTTTCTCGGAAATTGTTGGCTGTCATGGCCCATGTTACGTTGGACCTCGTTGGACTCGAATCGGCTGTCTCTCCTCCAGACAAGTCCGTAGTGTTTCTGCCAAGCCCATCGAATCGAATCGAATAATCGGGCGACCGGACGGTCAGTCAAAGCGCGGCTACCAGCCGGGCAATTCACCTGCGACTTTACCGGAAAACGCTCATGAGCCAGGACTGGGGGGATTTGTAGGAGATCTATCATCTGTGGGCTCAAGATGGTCAAGAAGCTCTGGGATGGGGTTGGAGCGGTGGCTGGAGGCGTTGGCGATGCAGTTCGCCAGTGGCCACTAGAACCAGCGACTGGTACTATCGAAGACTGGGTCGAAGTTGGCGCAATATGTGGGCACAGCCTATCAGGAAAAAAACCCCTTCACAATTATGCGTAATCATGCGTAATTTACAGCAGCGGTGAACAACGGAAGATAACTAACTCCTTGCTATTGTCGAACTCAAGGCATTGTCAGCGTATCTGAGCCTCATAATCAAGGACGTCATTATACCTGGATGGCCTTTGCCGTCAGCAACTGGGCTGCACTCTTGCGATGAGTTCTCCTGTAAACATTCATGGCGAAATCGCTACAGATAGCTCCTCTACTTGGCATGAAATCGCCCGTCCTCAGGTGCACGGCTATGATTTGCTCCGGGTTGCATTTCTCAGCCCGCTGCAGTTTGTGAGTATCGCAGATGAAAAGGTGGCTCGGGTGTTCGAAGCTCCTCGAGAGTTCATCGGAACAGAAAAAAACATTGGGATCTCTCGATTCCAAGCGGAAACCGTGGGTTGAATATATTATCTATATTCTTATGCCCACTAAAATGAAAACCAAAGGATGTCGACCGCCCTCGGGCTGCAACTTGCCGTCCCACCCCTAGGTCTTTCTAACAAAGCAAAAAATGACAGTGAGTCCAGTCAGTTGCTTGTTGGAAGACGTATCGACCGAAGATCAGCCTCTTCAAGTGACGCGCCCTTGTATGATACCGATCGTATGAAACGGCGTCCATTCGAAGGCGAGCTCCCCGCCTTTACGCTTTGGTCCGAAATCGGCGAGAAAGTCTTTGGACATGGATACGAGGTGTGTGTTCATGACTGAGGGTCATCCACATACTGATCTGAAATCAGTCTATATCACTTGCAGTATCTTCCAGTAGAAGTCTAGCAGCAACTGCCTGTGGCAAAGCGACAGCTCCGGAACATGCTCATATACGCGTTTATGATAGGGAGAAGTGGCAGCTTCTAGGCGATCCATTGATCGGTCACACGCTAACGGTAACCAGAATAGCGTTTGGTCCAGACGATAGGTTTATCCTTTCTGTTTCTTGCGACCGCTCGTGGCGGTTATTTGAACGATCCTTGAATAGTAAGTAAGGCTCAACTCTGGTGACTTTTCATTGATTGCACTGATATCGCAGGTGGGTTTATACCCGTGGCTGCGGATAAGTCTCACACTCGAATCATTTGGGACTGTAGCTGGGCGCAGGAAGGAGATGTATTTGCAACCGCTTCTCGAGACAAAACAGTTCGTATAACGATAACCTCTCCGGAATCCGGATTGACGTGCTATAAGCAAGCACAGGTGAAGATATGGCACATGGAAAGCATTAAGTCGACTGAGAAATGGCGTCCTGCGGCGGTCATATCTCTACCTGATGCTGCTAGTAGCTACCGCTGTCAACTTTTCTTCAGAAAAGGCAGACAAGAGGTACAACATATTCTGGCCTTATTCAGAACTTGAAGCCCGCTAACGTCGTCCTAGGCGTTGGCTCGCTATTGGTTTAGAGTCCGGGGAGATACATATATTCTCCAATGCATCGGCAGATGGCTCGGCGGGGTGGCACAACGATTTAGTTGTTCCTTCTCAGTGAGTATCTTCCTCTCGTAGAAGAGGGTGTATCTGATAGTTGATGCAGGATTGCCCATGTGGATCAAATTCACCAACTCGAATGGCGTCCCCACACGAATCATTCAACTATGGATCTTGCTTCCTGCAGCGAGGACGGTACACTGAAAGTGCTGGCAATCCGCATCGATCCGTAATGAAGAAATAGCAATGATGCATGCTAAAAAACTACGAGTATACAAGTAGGCACAAGATTGATCGGGAGTTCCCAAACTAGCTAGTAGTGAACACAGTCGGGTAGAATGTGGGTAGGAGGGTATATAACACAGTAAAGTATATAACACAGTAAAGTATATAACACAGTAAAGTATATAACACAGTAAAGTATATAACACAGTAAATGAGCCATCACGACTTGATACATGAGCAAGCAACAGGTAACATGAAGACGAGATAGCTTGGATTGAGAGAGTGAAACTGTAAGGATACAAATTGTCGTGGGTCAGTATTAGACAATATCACGTAGGCTCATAGGGACTTCGGGCTGCAATAAAGTTATCAGAGCAGGATAAACACTTAAACAGAAAACATACACATTTAATCCTAGATTGTGGATAGAACTCATTAGCAGGAAGCTGGGCATTAGCACGCGACACGCACTTGTAAAAGCATTCGATAGAGCGCAGCATTTCGACATCCCCACCCGTAGCAGTCACAAAGTTGATGACTACACCGGCACGAGAACAGTTTGGTGCTATCGCGGGGGCCACACTTCGAAAAGTTGAATATATAAATCGCGAGTAAATTAAGTAGACAATCACCGATGAGCATATTCCTCAACAGCCTTCGGCAGATCTGACATAAGAAATATAAATGTCAGTTTGAAATTCAAGACTGCAAAGACGCGAATCACCATAATTGATCACCAACGGAACCCAGGGGACTTCAGGGGTCTTGAAGAATACGTCGTAGACAACCAAAACTCTTGTAGAAGACTGTCGCATCATACCAGGCGTGGGGCTCCGGAACTTGTTCAAGGCGGCCAGCTTCGTACTCGCATTCAGGTCGCCATGCTATAGGGTTTGATAAATCCCGTGGGTTATATAAACACGAACTGAGTTACTTACAAGGGGTACAGCTTCTAATCCGCGACTGGATAATTTGTACGCAACGGATTCCAGCGCCGTCAAGCCACCGACGTGTATGATGGCCTGAGATACATCCACGTCATCAAACAAGTCAGTAAGGGCCTCCAGCTTCCATCCTCGAGCTTGCGCTGTCTCTGCGCTGGATGCACTACGACCCGACCCTATTATACCTAGATTTCCTGGCTGTAAAAATGAATCCGAACGGCCGCCGCCCGCAGTGAACGCGAGATACAAATAGAATTGTCGCAAGCCGCGAGCTCCTTGACTCGTATCCGCCTGAGTCACGTTCCCGTCACGGCGGACTAATACGCGCACCGGCTCCCGCAACTGAATGGCTGACGCAAAATTCAATACATCTTGCGGGACGATATTGGAGAATAATGCAGTCTGCCGTTCAACAACGGGCGAATTGGCATTGGCGACTTCCGGCGAGGAGGAGGGGGCAGTAGAGAACCTTCGCCCTGCGTTTACCGCATTCAAAGAGGACGACGACGCGTTCCCGTCAAAGAGTGTATAAAACAATGGGGAAGCGCCACCTGAATTCTGCGTAGGAGTGTTCGTACCCACACTGCGTGAACAAGGTGGGGGAAGCAGTTTTACGATGTTGAAAACAAAGTCGTGCAGGTTGCGAGCGATCAGCTGGTCAACTTCGTCTAGGACGAGGAATCTGACCTCAGATCCAAAGATGCCACCAGAAGAGGTGAAAAGGGCATGCAGTTTCTGTGGCGTGCCACATATAATATGGGGCATATTCTGGTGCAACAAACGCAGTTCCTGGCTGAGGTCTGTGCCTGCTGACGTTGCACCTATTCCAAGAGCAGACCTGACACCAATCGGACCCCCGAGATCACGAATCATCCGTTGGGCCTGCGTAGCTTGGTCGACCGTAGTGAAGATCATGACTACTAATGGACCACGCAAAGATACGCCATGGTTCGTGGCGTTCACTAACGCGATATGAATTGCAGGGATCACGTATGCTGCGATACGCTCTTGCGTGGGCGGCGCCTGAGCAATGATATTTGATCCCCGTAGGAGAAAAGGCAGTGCACGTTGCTGGATCTTATTGGGTGGTCCCACGCTAAGTAGGAAGGATCAATTTAGTGCACTACGTTGCCAACGGTTGCTGGACCCACCCAAATTGGTTCAGCGAACGTAACAATTCGGGTGCGAGAGTTAATTGCTCCCACTTGGAAATGACAGGTCCGAGTCCGCTCTCTCGCGAAGAGGTTGCAAATGCATCGGCCTATCACGATGGGGTTTTAGAACGAGATGGTAAAAATCATGGAGCACCTACCACTGCAGAGCCTCGTCGGAGAAGCCCTGTGACAGATCGTCTTTTGTTACGCAAGCCAGAATCTGCTCGCCCAATGGAGCCTGTGGGGATAGGGAGGTCTAATGTGCCTGCAGACCATGTACGCATAGGAGGACCAGGGATCCTCGGGGTAGTTCTGATGTCGGCCCCGATAGGTAGGCCATGTCCAAGGTTGACAGTGTTGGGGGGTGCCATCGTCCGGCGCCCTAATAGATCGTTCGGTTGAGGGCTTTGTCTCAGGACCGAAGTAGGCTGAAGACTACCGCCGACCTGAGCTTGATGCGTCGACAGCGCAAGGAGCTGATCTACTGGAGTGGACAAAGAATTCAACCGATGAGAAATGACGGATATGTCGTCGGGCGGTGCAGCCTGGTTGGGTGCGATATTGCCAATGATTGAACTTCGGGGTCCGTTCACGTTATGGAAGCCCGGCATCGAGAAAGAAGGAGTGGGGGAAGCAAAAGGGTCCCTGAACTCCGGTGGCGCGATATTAGCATTGGCGTTGATCGTTCTCTCTACCAGCAAATCAAATTTCCCGCGAAAATCGGTTAAATCACGATGGATTTCACGAGAAGCATACTCGTAACGAGCAAGTCGATCCAGCATTTCATTGATCAGCGGTGATGCCTTCAGCTGTGATTCGAAATTCGTCGGCAGATCGACACTGGGAGTGAATAAACTGCCTGAGTCTGAGAATGAAGAAGGTGAAGACGACATGAAATGTGTGGGGCCTGAGTTAAAAGATGGAGTTCTGGACGTGATGTCCAGGGCAACTGGAGGAGTGTTTAATCGATCCCGTACGTGTGATGCCATGCTTGCATAGAAGGACATATGTTGGTAAGAGCCGTTGGTAGCAGTTGTTGGACCTGAGATATCTTCGCTATCCGGGGGTCCCTCTACGATAGCAGACATACTTGACCCCTTCACAGAAACACGTTGCATGATCGGAAACCCTCTTTCCGCCTCTATTTGATTGACATAAGGCGACTGGTGAGAGGCCTCCACCTGCGACTGGTATTGTCTGACATGTGGACGACGATCAAGACCGTCGCTTTCATGTTGAGGGCTGGGAGACGATTTCACTGATCGATATTCTGTAGGGGATATTGGGAGCGAGGACGTCGAGGTATTGTACTGCTCGCGACCGATGTGACAATGGAGGCCGACTCCAGGGTTTCTGCCATCGTCCTCCTTGATTAGCCCTCCTCCTCCGGGGAAGAACGGTGTTGAAGCAGGATTCAGAGATGGGCTCCCCGACATGGTATCCATGCGGGTAGGTACTATCTGAGCTTGCAACGTTGAACCGGCAAGACACTGCAAACATAGTTCCACTCAGTCTCAACTGAACCCCCCCGCGCGGTATGGCGTTCAGCAGCGTAAAACTCACCTCTAAGCCTATTGCGTAAATTCCATCCAGGACGTTCGTAAATAGAGGGAGAGAGAGTAGTGGCGCACTTCAACAAAGAGGCCGGGGATGAAGATGCGACCAAGACCGCCCAGCGCTGAAGGCAGCCCTCCGACTGCGTTCCTCAACTTGATCAAACTGATTAGCGGGCACATCACGCCAGCGATTTCAACTTGGCCGTCATGCGCGAAGGCACAACCCGGGATATGCCAGTGTCTCACAAAATAAGTGATATCTGAGTACAAATAACGGGGTATACAGTATCCGGACTGAGTATATAATACTATTGAGATGCAGTGGGAGGTGTCGGGCAATCGCTGGAGAAAGATATGGGCGATATAGTGTGTAAAAAATGATTTAGGGCGAACTTAAATCTGAGTTTCGGTGAACGAAGTTGAAGGGCCTGGCTCGGCTCGGAAGCCCCCGGCTTTGGCCCGGCTTGGGGGGCTCAGGCCTGACCAAAACACAAGCCGAGCCGTAGGCCAATAAATCATCGTTTATTATAACATTATTGGAGCATTTATAAAACAAGCATTATGTAAAATTTTATGAATCTTTTTAAGAATTGAATAATATTAAACCACAAAATCTTAAACCAATTTTGAGCAAACTTTGAGCAAATTACAAAATCTTAAACCAACTTTGAAAGACAGAACCTCCTTAAATGATCTTTTGAACTTTTACCAACTTTGCGTTCTTTTAGCTCGTTAGACGCTCGTTAGACGCCCACGAACGTTTTGCTGATGATGGGGAACGAGACCTTGCTCAACAAGCTACTATTCAGCCATTCCACCCTTTCAACATAAATCCTTTGCCCCCGTCGGAGACACCTCAGCATCGCGAATTCCTTGTACCTAAGCCCGCTCAGTCCCCGAAAGCTAAATCTCGTTCCATGTGGCTGAAAACTCAGCATTCGTCCCAGGACGTATACGGTCGCGATTTACTTGTCGGACAGAGTTATTTCATCGGCACTCGCCCTACTACTCGGCATATGCAGCAGAGTATCCACAAAGTGGCGAGTATATCTTCCTACGCAACCAAGCTGATTCACCGCCAGCCTAAACCCATAGGTGGTCCAGATTCTACTATATCCCAACCCCCCAAACGTCATACCGTAACGGAAGGACCGACTAGGAAGATGAGGCCGATTGCTACGTACGCTCATTCGACGGTTCATTCGCTATATACGCACACTATTAGAGGCCCGTTTCCTGTGGGGCCACCTATCGGTGCACACAAAGCCCCCGCCGCCACGACATATGCAGACTCTATCTCCGATATAGACACCACAGTGTCGTCTCGTAAATTATCCGAGCTTGGACCGGCTATTTCTAGGGCGCCCACGAAAGATAAAGACAAGGCACTTGAGGATCAGGCAGGGGAATCGCGTCTCTGCATAGATGGGCACCCAGTGGGACCTCCTAAAGGCTCCCGCAAGCCAACAAGGGCCACGTCGATTTTGGAGTCTATTTCAAGTGTGGATTCAACACAATCATTACCCAAACTCAAACCGACACGAAGAAAACCGATAGCCCCTCGTCCGAATGGAAAAGGGAAAGAGCGGGAGGAGAATAAATTATCCGAGCTTGAACCGGTTATTTCTAGGGCGCCCACGAAAGATAAAGACAAGGCACTTGAGGATCAGGCAGGGGAATCGCGTCTCTGCATAGATGGGCACCCAGTGGGACCTCCTAAAGGTTCCCGCAAGCCAACAAGGGCCACGTCGATTTTGGAGTCTATTTCAAGTGTGGATTCAACACAATCATTACCCAAACTCAAACCGACACGAAGAAAACCGATAGCCCCTCGTCCGAATGGAAAAGGGAAAGAGAGGGAGGAGAAGGCTGATGATGCGCCTTGGTTGGCAGAGCCTCCGTATCGTGTTAGGCATCCTCAACTTGCTTCAACGATAGCCAGTGGTTCCAATACATTAGGGAAACGGAAATCAGATGCGCTTGAGACTGATTTTCCACTAGTCCGGCGGCCTTCTTCAGATACAGGTTGGTATCTGGATCCTAACACCATTACATGGTGTCGTAGGCTGTGAACTTCAGGTAACAATTCTTTTACCCAGCTCTTAGTTGTTCGTTGTCTCATAAGTATATTTCACTCAACAGGACTAGTGCGTTTTCATCCGATTTTAGCGAGATGGCGGGAGGAATGGCGTGGCAGTAACGGTGTAACAGCGCACACGGAGAGAATTTTAAGACACATGAAGGAGGCATGATAGTCACAGTAGCCTGGACGTACGTCTATACTTCGAACTCATGCATGCAAGTACGCAGAGTATCGATGAGACGCTGTACGAAGCCTAGATACTTACAAAGGAGAACATCCACACGATCAAGCATAGAAAACAATCTGTCCGTCTTGAACATCACAAAATGTATTTTTTCGATCACTTTGTGCAATATTGACTGTGGTTATACATAGGATACAAAAGTGGTTTGACTGGAAACGCTCCCATATTTATCTGTACAGTAAGACTCAACAATCATGAAGCCACTCCCTCCTGCTGACATTTCGCACTGGTAGGGCAGCTGGTTTGAGCGGTTTTCTGCAAAGCACCTCCCTATCAATCAAAATACCGTTAGCCAAAAGATCGAACCCGAAGGTCAGAGTGACTTACATGATATTCGAGAATCAGCGTCTCACACACTCGTTATAGGTGGATTTACTTCCCACAGTGCCGACGACCCGCAAAACCCCCAAAAGTGAGTATCACATACTTTCATTCACCCACCTCCAGCGTTGAACTGAGGTATCCCATGGTCCTCCCCTTACGTGCTATATTTCTGACCTTTGCTCCCCACGTTTCAGCTGGACATTCAAACAAAAATGGGCCGCCACCGCCATCGTCTCCGCGTTCACCTTGATCAGTCCCCGACGGTCCTCTTCCATGATCGCACCCGCGAGTGATGCTCTAGCGGCGCAATTTGGTATTACCAATTCAGTCCTCATTGCATTGACAACATCTATATTCGTCTTGGCCTACGGTGCGTGTCAGTATCCCTCTTTTTGTCTCTTACGTGAAACTAATCTAGTCTTCCCAGCCTTTGGGCCGCTCTTTTTGGGTCTCTTAAGTGAGATCTATGGACGCTCAAGAGTATTTCAGGCAGCAAATCTACGGTATGTCCATGTTCCTGTTGAAATTCAACAACTGTGCTGACGACTTCTGTGCCCGAAATTTTAGGCATAGAACCTTGGCTGTGGGTTCACACAAAACAAAGGGTAGCTGATCGCCTTCCGATTCCTGGCTGGACTCG
>MLYV02000057.1:0-148968 GCA_001913855.2 Hermanssonia centrifuga
ATAACTCAGCACTACTCTCCACGGGCTCACAGTGTCTGAAAGAGATGAAGGAATAGTCAAAGAAGTCTCATTGCCACGAAGAAGATCAAGACCGCCATGGTACTATCATGAAAACACGGAAAAAATGTAGTTAGAATTGATGATGTGACTAATTTACTGTGTGTTCTCTCTACCATCCATTATTTGTATCTCTATGCATTGCGCAAAGCCGTCAGCTCACTATCAGAATTTTTTGGGATTTTTTGACAATTTTTGCAATTTTTTGCTAGGCTGTCCGGAAAATCCGCGCAGAAATGGCCCACAGCGCCGCAGGCTGTCCGAAATCCGCACAAAATGGCCGTTTGGAGGCCGCGCATGGGAGGCCGAAATTCGGGACATTTCCGGATGGCCTTTTTGGGCGCTTTCGGGGGTCCTACTATACCCGGTGAGAGCGGTTTCTCACTGGGGCGCCAATAGGTCACCCAAACTAGGGAAAATAAATTCGGCGGCTTTGTGCTGTGATTGGCTGCAACTTTTCTGTCTTATCCCTCCAACATGGTACAAAGCTATCTGAAGCATGGTCCTACAGAGGTAAACACAGAATGTCTATTACTTGATAAAAGCAATTAACCATATCCTAGGCCTTTGGTCTTGTATGCAGCGCTTCATCCAGCTCATACTACGACGGAAAGTTAGCATATGTTCCTGCGCTAGAAGATGTGTTGGTGTGGGATGTCAAAAAGGGCCAGATGGTGCGTGCATTCAACTTATTCGAAGATATTTTATAACTTACGTATTGAGCAGGTAGCGATGTGGCACGAGACAGGGCATAGAGCAGAGGTCACTTGCATCACTCGATCACCTCAAAGGGACACATTCGCCGTAGGTTATGCTGACGGTTCCGTCCGTTTGTGGAGTGCATCCACTGGTTCTGTTATTACTACGTTTAATGGTCACAAAAAGTCGATCACCGCCCTCACTTTCGACGAGGCCGGCGCGAGACTGGCTTCTGGCTCGCAAGACACAGATATCATTCTTTGGGATGTCGTGGCTGAGGCGGGTATATTCCGGTACGTTTCCTCGGAAGTCGTAGGTTGTCGTATACTCAATCCTTTTCAGCCTTCGAGGACATCGGGACCAGATAACCGCTGCCCGGTTTATCAAAGCAATGTCGTCCACTGTACCTTCCACATCTACGAATGTCGCCCCGGGGTTTCTCCTCACGTCTTCAAAAGATACGTTTATGAAGTTATGGGATTTATCTACGCAGCATTGCGTGCAAACTGTGGTAGCCCATAGGTCGGAAATATGGACTTTAGACGTCAACCCAGAGCAAAAGCTCGTATTCACCGGCTCCGGAGAAGGAGAGATGAAAGCTTGGAGGCTAGACCATGAAGCGATGGCCAGTGGCTTACAGGAGAGCGAAACGGGCGAGGTGAGTATCTCCCCCATCGGCATGGTGTCATTCATCCTTATATCGACTCGAATAGGTCACCAAAATGATACATCCCGTCACCACTCTGCCACTATCTTCGAAACATAGGGTATCACAGATTGTGTTCCACCCTACTCGCCCATATCTCGCTGTACAGTCACACGAACGCTCCGTCGAGATTTTCCGCATTCGTACTGAAGAGGAAGTCCGCAAAAAACAGGCGCGCCGAAAGCGGCGAGTCAAGGAAAAAAAGGAGCAGGCCAAAGCAAAAGGCAAAGGACCAGCCCCTGAAGAAGAACAAGAGACCGATACCGAAAATACTGACATCGATTTGGCTGATCTATTCACACCTTACGTCGTCGTTCGCACTACCGGGAAAGCAAGGTCATTTGACTTTGGTGACGAAGAGAATTCCTCGAAGGGAAATACCCAGATTTTCATCGCCCTTTCAACCAACGCTCTCGAAGTTTACAATATACCACCCCCGACCAAGTCAAAGGAGGGTCCTCCGGAGGCTAGTCGTGTATTATCCGTAGACTTGCCAGGCCACAGATCTGATGTCAGGACGTTGTCTCTGAGTTCTGATGATATGTTGTTAGCGTCCGCTTCCAATGGTCCGTCAATGATTTTCTGCTTACTGCTCCAAGACTGACATCGATCTTAGGATTGCTCAAGGTATGGAATATGAAGACAACAGCATGCATACGAACCATGGAATGCGGGTATTCTATCTGCAGTACCTTCCTCCCTGGCGATCGCCAAGTGCGTAGATCCCATTTCACGAGTGTTGTCGTTCCTGAGACGTCGATGACCAGATTGCCGTGGGGACCAAAAATGGAGAAATCCTTGTATATGATATCGCATCTTCGTCGCTTGTTGACACTATTCAAGCACACACTGCAACGATCTGGTCGATGCACGTCCGCGCAGATGGTCAAGCGCTCGTTACTGGAAGTGCAGACAAGGACGTCAAGTTTTGGGAATTTGAGCAGAAGGCTGCAGATAGCGACAATGTAAGCCTTACGATTATAAAAGCCGACAAATACTTGATGTTGGATACGATTTAGCCGCACAGCGCTAGACTCCTTAGCTTGGTGCATGTGCGTACCCTGAAAATGACAGACGATGTCTTGTCAGTGCGGTACAGTCCGAACGGAAAGCTCCTGGCGGTTTCGTTACTCGATTCTACAGTGAAGGTCTTCTATCAGGACACGTTGAAGTTCTTCTTGTCCCTCTACGGTCATAAAGTACGTCGGTTCCTCGTGGGTCAAAGATAATGTCACTGACGCTGCCTTGTTAGCTGCCTGTGCTCTCAATGGATATCTCCGCAGACTCCAAACTCATCGTGACATGTTCATCGGACAAGAACGTAAAAATCTGGGGTTTGGACTTCGGTGATTGTCACAAGTCGATCTTTGCTCATGACGAAAGCGTCATGCAAGTGGCGTTCGAGAAGAATGATATACGAGAAGGCGAAGGGAAACAAACACATTACTTCTGGACTGTGGGTAAAGATAAAATGCTCAAGTACTGGGATGGTGATAAAGTACGTGCAGTTCTTGTGACGTCTGTTGAACATCTAATGACGGTGAACCACCTCCAGTTCGAGCTCATACAAAAACTGGAAGGCCATCATGGAGAAGTGTGGGCGCTCGCTGTTAGCAACCAAGGCAAGTTCGTTGTGACAGGTTCACACGACAAGTCTGTCCGAGTTTGGGAGAAGCTCGACGAACCAGTAAGTTCGCTTTTCATGAACACAACGTGCTACAAATAACGTCTTTGTATTCAGTTATTCCTCGAAGAAGAACGCGAACGCGAGCTCGAGATGCTATACGAAACCGGGATCGCTGATAATCTCAATCGCGAAGATGCCGCGATAGGCAGCGGTGTCGAGGGTGCTCCGGCTGGTCCAGCTGGTGCAGAGGCAACCGGTGTCACAAAACAGACTGCGGAGACACTCATGGCAGGGGAACGTATCATGGAAGCACTTGAACTAGCTGATGGGGAGATTGCCGCGTTCCGTGAATACGAAGAAGCCAAGACTAAGGGCGGGCTGTCTGAACAGGTCGCTCCACCACCGAAGAATCAGGTTTTGGCGGCCTATGATTTAGAGCCCGAAGAATATGTCTTGAAGGTTGTAGAGCGCGTTACCGGGACAGCATTGTATGATGCATTGTTGGTCCTTCCGTTCGGCAAGGTTGTGAGTTTGATGCAGTATCTGAATCATTGGGCACAAAAGGTTTGTCTATCGTGTTGATAATGTTTTACTAAGCTGATGTCCTGCCTTGCAGGAGTGGAACATCATCCTTACATCCCGCATCATTTTCTTCCTTTTGAAAACCCACCATCACCAGATAGTCACAAATCGGGTGATGCGTACTGCCCTGATCCCTTTGAGAAAGCATCTACGAGAGGCACTTCGCAAGCAGAAGGACACCCTCAATTACAATTTGGCTGCTCTGCGGTACATCAAGAGACAGAGCGATGCTCAGCTCACCGCGGAATTCTTTGAGAAGGAAATGGACGAGGAAGCGGTTAGGGAGCGCATTGCTGATGGTAAGAAAAGAAAGCGAGTTAGCATAAAAGCGTAGTACTGTTGGTTTTGAGGCTTGAAGCTTGAACCATCGCAATGGTCCACCGCGGGTAAAAGTACATGTCGAAAAATATGGTAGCTCGCATTAATGTGAATGCTCTTTACAAGTGTAAGGTATGCAGACGAAAATCTCTATCGAAAGGTCCGTGGAACCTGCCACTTAGTTCAAAGGACAATTGTCCCGTCCATTAATCAGGCTTTTGGGCCCCACAAATTCTCCAGCCTTCACAAGGCACTTGTTATTAGCAGCACTCACATATACCAAGCATAGCTCTACGCACCATCCATCGGGGTCCGTAGCTTGCCTCATCTGTACCTGCATGACACCTGTGCCCAAGTCTGCTAGTGCAGTGAAGGCAGCTTGGGTGAGATCAACGTGCTTCGAGCCTGTAGCACAGCCTGCGCAGGAGTCGACCACCCGGACAAAAACACACTTCTTCGGGGTGTTGCATACTTGAAGCAACGTCAGACGAGCTAGACACTCAATAGGTATTTGACGTACGTTCGAGAAATTTGAAACATTGCGGCTTAGTCGTCCATCCTTCGAGCGTAAGAGCACAGGCAAAAGAAGCGTCCTGTTAATTTTTCAGACGTCTATTCTTTAGCTCTTTGGATTGTACGGACCGTGGGAGCCCAGGTTGGTTGCGGCCAACAACTAGGGTTCTCAAGATCATGACCAGTGTACCAAGTAATCGTAACAGGTTCAGCTTTCCCTTTGCCCTTGATGGTGTCGATGATCTTTTTGAGGGATGATGACAAGCTTCCTGTTGCTTTTGTCTTGGAGCTTGTCTTCTTGGACTTGGACTTCGCCTTGGAGGTAGATTTTGCCTTGGTCGTGGATTTAGACTTTGAAGTTGCCTTAGTCTTGTTATCTCGTCTGGTCAATCCGGCGGAGGAGTCGTCGGGGCCATCTAGGCCTTCAAGGTCGGATTCGTCCTCAGGCTCCCGAGAGTACTTGTACTGAAGGTTGGATGCGTTAACAGTTTGCCAGCCATCCCTCGAGTCAAATTGGTAGTTGTTTCCAAGAGAATGTGCACGAGTGTAACGGGCCTCCAGAGAGTTGTGATATGCACGCAAGTCCACAGCAGTAACCAGGGTAGGAGCCAGACCCAGAGACAAGACCAGAAGGAGGAGTAAGGAGACAATTTTGAAGCAATGCATTTACGCAAATTATAAAGAATGTAGGATAAAAGGGCAGTAAAGACAGGCCGGCCGCAGAGGGGTCGTATGCCACGGACAAGAGAAGGTAGTTGTCTGAAAGAGTGTGATAGCAAAAGCGTAAACTAAACTTGCTTCAAGAACTTGAACTACAGCCAAATACGGACAAATAACGAGCGCAAATCCACGTGTTGTTGTCCGACCCGCAAATAGTCCGGGCGAGTCCGGGCGCTCCGGCCTCGCTTATAGGCGCTGGGGATGATCATATTTCTAGTGAGAACGTACTTGCAGAATGCCGCTCTCTGTGACTCACACACGACATTTCGAACTGCGTTGTCGTCAGCCTGATTGGTAAAACCGTCTCACACCCTGAACCACCATTTTGAAACTTACCACTCACGTAGACACCGAACATGGCACCAAAAGGCGACGAGAAGACACCGTTCACTGGCACCGATCTCATTCATGCAGACGATCACGTCCACCGAGGCCTCGAAGTTGCTCCTTCTATCTCAGTAACGACCAGTAAGACGATATAATATGCAAGGATGCTCCAGTCTCATTTATTGTTAGCCTTCAGAAACCCAGAACCTTGGAACGAGAAAATCGGCCTGGATGACCTCGATGCATGGAATCCTTCCAGACACGTGTACTCGCGATATACACAGGGCTCTACTACCCGCGTAGAGAAAGTACTCAGCAAGATCAATGTATGGACTGAACTATTGGCTCTTGTCCTTGGCTTATCCACTTTTTAAGGGAGGATATGCGGTGACATATGCGTCAGGTTTGGCGGCATCGTATGCTGTACGTTCTTGATGATTATTTTATATGATCCGACATTGAGACATAGTTGTAGGCACTGGTACATCTGCGACCTAAGCGCATAGCGATTACTGGAGGCTATCACGGATGCCACATGACTATCGATGTCTACAAAAGGTCCCGGACTGCTGATATTGAAATCATTGGTATCGACGATGAATATAAGCCTGGAGACCTGTGTTGGCTCGAGACGCCATTGAACCCAACTGGCGAAGCGAGGTATCGCTAAATCCGATCCCTTCAATTTGACCGCGTATACTTATGTTTGCTCAGGGATATCAAGTATTATGCGGATAAGGTGAGAGTTGGTGGGACCTTCCGTTGAAATACCTGGCTGACGCGCTTATTAGATCCATGCAGTGGGCGGTAAATTAATTGTAGATTCCACCTTTGCACCGCCTCCTCTACAATATCCTTTCAAGTGGGGAGCTGATGTTATTCTGCACAGTGGTGTGTTTTAGACTAGTGTTCACCGCTCAAGCATGACACTAACGGCTTGCAGGTACCAAATATTTTGGTGGCCACTCAGACCTTCTATGTGGTGTTCTTGTTGTGAAGACCCTGGATGAGTGGAAAGAGGTATGTCAACAGTTAAACATGGCAATAAGATCGCAGGAACTAATGCTTATAACCACAAGTTATGGGGTCAGCGTACCTTCCTTGGGAATATGATGGGCTCCCTGGAATCTTGGCTCCTGTTGCGATCCTTGCGCACCCTTCATCTCCGCGTGCCCCGCCAATCTGAAAATGCTACAGCGCTCGCACAATGGCTGAGCAAAGCTAGCGGGGTAATCTCACTAAAGTGGTTTTATCATCATCTATACTGATTTACCCTTGTCGCATTTAACAGGGTAAGGCATTTGACGGCATTCCGGCTGGCGTGGTTGATATCGTCTGGCACGCGAGCCTACAAGGCAAGGATGCCAGAGGGTGGGAACCTAGCGCTCAAATGGAAGGTGGCTGGAACCCCACATTCGCAATTTTGGTTAGTTAGCCAGCTATGCAGGTATATCAACCGAGCCTAAGTGTATCTATTTTTAGTTGAAAAGTAAGGAGCAGGCTACACTGCTACCACATGCCACCAAATATTTCATTGTACGTGTATCTTCAAGTTTTTAACTACATGTATTCTCTTACTCAATTATTACTTAGCCGGCTACAAGTCTTGGAGGTGTAGAGTCTCTCATCGAACATCGCATCGCATCCGACTCGAAAGCCGATCCTCGACTTATCAGGCTCAGCGTGGGAGTCGAAGATATTGAGGACCTGAAGGCAGACTTGAGAAGAGCGTTGCAAGAGGTGTCCAGACCTAACGCTAAATTGTAATCTCTGCCTTCGCAAGTCCGTTAATTACTTGAAGTACGTGTCCTCTGGTTCTGTTCTATACTTACCTGCTTAGAGTCCTCATGACCCTAGCATCATCCGACCTCATCGAGGCCTCATCGATGATATTGGATCTAAATCGGATGAACATCGATGCTTGTACATGCTAGATTTAATAGATGGCTCATGCTTTGATGTCTAACGTGCCTCGCTTTGTGCACCGTGTCTTTCCAATGAAGGCCGCCCGCAGCTTTGGTTGCAATTGTGGCAAAGTTGATGAATGATCCCTTTCCTTTTGCGGAAGATCTTAAGGTTGACGTCTGTGCAACTGCAGCGCATGCCTAGTCCTACCCTCATTCCCCAGTCCCTCTTCTTCGAAACCACCATCTTCACCCTCGCTCGCCTCGTGGTTTGTATCGTGCCCTAGCTCACACCCCCGTCCCACGTAGTAAGTACAGCTTGGACTGCGGACATGCCTCCAGCAAGTGTTTATATCGGTGGTGAGCTTTTTGTGTACTATTATAAGTAGAGTTCGTGCGACGCGATAACATTGGGTATTCATGTGGACAGGCCTTCCAGGCAGTATAGGTCGCCAGGAATTATGGGGGGTGAGTTCGAATCTCTGTTGCTAAGCATACATGCTCTGATATCACGCACAATGTTAGCATCTATCAATCTATGGCAAAGTAAATGCCTTGAACATCCAGAAGGGTAAGTCAATTACTGCAATTGAAGCGAATATAGCCACACAGAGACCCGTATGTAATTTCTGTAGGATTTACATTCGTTGAATTCAACTCTGAGACAGTCAGTAGTCATTCAATCCCACTTGTCTCATTCCTCTGGCTAACCACGTTCCGCCTTGCAGGACGCGATGGTGATCGCAACCTTCCGCACATTGATATCGGGAATAATCTCATGTTATGTTCATGTACCAGGATCTAGTTGCTACTTTCGCTGACCAGCCGTTCATGGGCCACAGTGAGCCAAGTCATTTTGATTCTCACCCACCATATTGATAAAATTCATAGACGTGAAAATACAGATTGCGAAAAAGCCCCGTAGGTATAACGCTGCGAGCGACCATACTACCAGCCCAAGTCCCGAGATTGAGCGAAGACGTCCTCGGTGTGTACCACGGTGTCACTGATGCCACTTAGTCGTATTTGTTGACCTATTTGCCCGCATATACCCAGGTTAGCACCTGAGCATGCACGCATACGGTACCCTGTAGTAGTCAACAACATCAACACGAACACATGCTGGCAGGTAAGTCACAGTTGGTCAGGCACGGAAATAGGAACATTTTTACACACCACGTTTGTAGGAACTGAAAGACTTTGGCCGTCTCGCCGGAGGGACCGTAGCGTTCTGCGATATCGACAAATCGAATAGACGTAGAGGGTACGTAGCGGATGCACCATCCTACCGCACCGATTCCTGACCGTCCTTTCCGCAAAAGGTTCTTGGAGTACTTCACCCAAGAAGATGCTGATCGCGCTGTAGAGCAGTTAGATGGAAAAGAGCTTTTGGGAACCGTAGTCAGCCTGTCAAGTTATGTACGTATGCACAATATGCACGCACCTGGGGCGCTTGCTAAAACACGCACTACTAGGGACAGAAAACCTTACGCGCTGATAAACATCGAGATTCCATGTCTCCCAATCCCGCCCACTCTCGCCCCCGCTCACGATCTCCTGTTGCGAGTTATCGCCGGAACCGACGAAATCCATATTCGAATCGAGAATATCCAGTTCCCGAACGGAATAGCAGACAGACTGATAATGGCTACGCATCTCGTCGTCGAGTGGACCCCGTCGGCGAAGGCCCTACCGAGGATTCATTCACTTGGTCTAACTCTGCCTCTCCCGTATCTGCTCTGCCGAGGGAGGCTGCATATCCCACCCATGATTCGAGGAATGAGATAGCTATCCCGTGGTTATCGCTATTCCCAGTTCCTTTCTTTGCGACGTCTTGAATCTTATGCAAAAGGCTGAACAGATCTTTCAGCTTCCTCTCGCCTTTCCTAGCTCTTGTCTTGCAATCATTCAATGATAGTCATCCATGTCTCAAACCACACAATGGACCTTTGGCAACTGTTCCTTTCACTCATGCATACAACCCCCAAACGCATCAGCATTGTATTATATTGCAGAAATGTATAACCTGACTTTTATCATCCTTACTATTTTGGCGGTATCGCTAGCTGGTTCATTTTCATGTATGGTCGCCAAGTTGTAGATTATTATTGACACATGCGTGTAGTCTCGTAGAACCCGTGAATGGGACGTTCAACGTGATCATTGCTGCTTTTTACCCCTGTAGAATTCCAAGAACGCGGCCTTGTCCTCCCACCCCATGCCCACTCTCTTCATTTTACCAATCTGTGCAATCAGACCAGCAGAAGCCTCAGACAGCACGTCGTTTCCGGAGCTAAACTCGCTAGCTAAGAAACTGCCAGAACTCGGTGATTCTGATGGGGCGAGAAGACGGATAGACATTGTCAAGGGAACAATGCTAGTCGTCAGCTTGAAGACATGCGACAACGGATTCAGCGTAAGGGATGAGATTGAATGTGACATCGTGGGGGACAAGTTCGTTGGTGGGTCGTATCTGCGAAAATGTAAGTAAACGGCGATTATGAGATGATACAAACAACTATCCTCACCTAACACACATCACGAATACCCTGAATTGCTTTACCGGTACATCGACTCCTACGAACAAGTTCGCAAACCGGAGCAACCCTCTCCCATTGCTAGTAGTACATTCAGGGAATACGACGACTGGTCTTCCTGCTTTGGTCCGGATGTCTTCAAGACTCGAGTGTTCCTCGCCGTCCGTGTAGCCGCCCGGGACGTTTCCAGAGGCTGAAAGTATGGAAAATAGCGATGCGGTACGGAAACCAAGCACATTAGATTGAGGTGTGGGTGGGCGAGAGGAAGGGGATGATACAGCTGCTGAGCCGGTGCCAGTGCGGCGGCCTGGGGTATGTGTCACGGGGGTTGAGGTGCGAGAAGAGCCAGTTGTCAGGTTGACTGGGGAGAAAACTGGCAGGACAAAAATTGGGTTGAACCTGGAAGTATCAGATGAGTCTAGGCTTGACGGTGCTAACATAAATTAAGGAGAAATATACCTGAATGCCAACCACAGGACCTCAACCCATGAGACCCAATTGGAAATAATGACATCTCCTGCACGCGGGTTCCATTTCTCTCCGCCCTTGGAAGTTCTCCTAGGGCAAATAAGATATGAACAGAAAGTCACGTTATTAGCGCTGGTACTACGTACCCTCGCTTCCGCGTCACAACTTCTACTGGTATCCACCATAAACCTACGAGCAGCAGCACAAGTCGGCAAAATATAGCGGTAAATAGATGCTCGACTGCGAGATATAGTGGAGGTATCGGTTTCTGGCTTCTATGAATATTTGGGAGTGTGTTAACGAGACTGAAAGTGCTTACCAGAATTATACTAATCCCGCGGACGACAATCATGTACAGCAGCGCAAGTACGAGGATCAAAATGCTGCGTATCGCACCAAGAACATTTCCAAATGGCAACAGTAGATTTGCAACTAGGTCGGTACCTACAGGGGGGACAGGAGTAAGGAAAGGCTAAGGGAAGACACCATCACAAACTGTCGAGCGGAACTAATGAACTTGGAAAGTACCTGTATACCTGTCCCTGGATCCTGTGCTCCGAAGATAAGTTCTCAGATAGAATGCAAAGCCATGGGAATAACATACTCTGAAGGCAGAGAACTTTTCCATGACCCCTTAGAAAGTACGAACTGGTCCGTCCTGCAGGTCAGCAGGGCAGCGCTGTGAGAACCACTGGACAAACTGGGCGCCACATCCCATCAACGGCCGTCGGACAATGCCGAAAATGGTAAGAAAGGTGGTTCGACTCGCCGCTTTGACGTTGCGAAACGTGCGTATCATGCGTGGCCTTCCCTCCGCAAAATCTCCCAACTGCGAGACACAGGTCTCCTCAGCACGGCCTGTACTTCAAGCATGCATCTCAAACCACAAGATGTGACTCCCGAACAACTACTGCAATGTGCAGACACGCTTCTTGCATTGCTGTCGCAAATAGTCTGCAATGGGACGAAACTGCGAGGGTAAGGTATACGTTCGTTTAACGACAATTAATGTCATTGACCTTTACCTCTTCTTCAGTTTTCCCTTAGACTTTGGCGTTGACTTTGTGAGATCCTGCTATCATCTCAGCTGCAACTTCGACAAGTATTAATCACCTAATGGACTACACTATAGCTAAAGCTCGTGGACAGCAAACTGACTCTGGCCATGTCTTATTTCAACACCCTAAGGAACGGACAATCTCTCGCGTGCCTTCTTCCTCCAGAAATACTCAATAGCATATTCTCGCTGACAAGCAATGTCTTCTCGGACTTCAGTTCGAGGCCATTAGAGGCAGCACGGAGGGAAGAAAGCTTCGACTGGCACCCAATGTGTTTGTCCGGAGTTTGTCGTTATTGGAAAGCAGTCGCGCTTTCCTTTCCATCCATTTGGTCAACAATCGATATCTGCGACGAGGACGAATGTCCCAGTAGCTCCAGTATCGACATAGCGAAATTGTGCTTGCGCCGATCGTACAACGGCTGCGTGGATGTACACATTAGTTGCCCTATACCGAAGGCAGAGCTGCCATGGATCACAGAAACATTGGCGTCGCAGAGCATCCGATTTCGCGGATTTCATATCTATGGTTTCAGCTTCGGCCCTGAAATCCTCCAGCATTTCGCAGAAGACCCTGCTCCGGAGTTGCAAAGCTTGACCATTTCCCCTCAGGGAGATTTCTCAAATGGTAGCGGTATAGTCTTGCCTATGCTGTTTGCTGGCTACACACCTCGCTTGCGGCACCTTGTCCTGAAACACATCACTTCGTGGCCTGGAAACGACTTTTCCAATCTCAGGTCGCTTCGTCTTGAAGATCAGGTTGCGTCATGTCCAATTTCCAAATTCTTGGACTTTTTGCACCATAGTCCGCATCTAGAGGACTTGATACTGGTCTGTGCTGGTCCATCCGAGGCCGACCCAGCAGTTCAACTACGCCAGCTCTCTTTACCCCGTCTTCGACAGCTTGTTTTGAAAGAGTGCCCTGCTATATGTCAGGCCACCCGAATTCTGCCTTACATCCAACCTTCGCCGACTGTCACAATAATGATTGACCGGACATATTACAATAATTCATTGACGACTGGAAGTAACATAGCAAGGTGCAACACACTTCTAGCCACGATGTCCCGCTTTGCAAGCATGCCCAATATCACAAGACTGCTACTCGATACATTTTCATCCTTCGACCGCGGAAGTCACAAACTTAGGCTCACTGGCACCGGGCTTTCTTCATTCGATATCTGCCCTAGTGCGGACATTCACGAGATGGCTTCCAATCAATATATGGCAGCTGCAATTGGCCTGATCTCTGCATGTAACATTCAAGAGCTTTGGATCGGATCAGACCATGTAATCCAAAAAGATTACATATGGCAGCGACTTCTCTTTGCCATGCCGTCTCTCAAGAAAATAGTACTAGGCCCATGGGATAGTCATACTCCTGGTTGTCTTTTAGCATTGCATACACCTGACGAGAGCGTCGGCCGTGCACTTCCGTGTCCCTCTTTGGAGGAGCTCGTCATTCTCGGTCGACTTGGCGAGAGCAAATGGTCATGCGAGGCCGTGCAGAAACTTCTTGTCAATAGAAAGGCACGTGGCTTCCCGGTTCGGCGTGTGGTGCTCGTTCGGCGCACACACGACACATCCTTTGACCTGCACCCAACAGCCGACCGGTTTAGAGAGATCGTGGAAAAGATGGAAATCCAGACCGTTCCCCGCTATCCGACCATGGAAGGTTCGGAAGCTGCTCGCGCTTTGGGACGCTATTTTTGATTGATCAAGACTCTGGCTTTGTTTGAAAGGCGAATTGGGTTTATTCGAGAGAGAGGGCCTCTTAGTAGGCACCATGCTCATGATCGCCTGCCTCTTATATTTCTACTAGATTTCGACGGGCACTAGGTCGGTGGTGGAGTTGGTTACTACATCTATCTTACAGTAATATGTCCAAGTTGCTTTGAGCACAGGCAGTCCTCAATTTGATCCTAGGCCGACACAATCTTGTGATAGCAACCTACAATCAGGCGGCCGCATTTTCATGATTTCCCGCTTGGTTTATTGGATCTGATCCTCCGTATACCTAGTATTTATGACCTTTCTTCTCTACGTTTGTTATATAGAAAGTCAATTGCTCTTCCTTCCAGCTAGCACAAAGCAGGCCTCCGTCTGGGTCGTGCAACACTGACCGGTCTGCTACCGACATGGAGGTCGGAGGTTGTACTGACATAACGGCACTTGTTATATGTCCAAAATGTCCATAGCATTGAGTTTAATTGTGAAGAAGTAAATAAGTAACTGCAAGTATATATACATGGGTATGAAATGGAATCGCCTAATCAACGTGTGTACGCTTTCTCTTCACTGCCATTCAAAGTTGTCGTAGTAGACGGACGATGTTGGTCTACTTGTCTTGCAGGCCAGCCGACATAGACGCCGCCGGCCTCAGTGACTTCGCCAGAAGGAAGTAGAGCGTGCTCCATTAGCATACTGTAGTCTTCCATCTGCGCGCCCGACAGCAAACGAGAACCGGTCCGCATTGCGCAGCCGGTGGCGATATTCAGTTTGTTGAGTGCAAACTTGCCGCGCGAGTTGATATGAGCGACCACGGAACACTCATCCAAAGAGACTCTGTCGCCCATCTCTACTAAATCCGGCTCAGTCATCAAGCCAACACGACCGCCTGCCCATACGGTACAGTTCTTCCCGATCTTAGCGCCTAGAAGGCGATAGAACCTGTCGAAGAGTCAGAATTATGTAGACCAAGGGTAAGAATGGCTCGTGCTTACCATACGATGTACGCAGATCCAGTAATACTTCCAAGAACGCCCCCATTTCCGTGACCCCTGTACATGGGCTTGGATAATGTCAAATGTAGCTGCCAGCGCTGGCCTATATGTGGTGTACCATGTCAATTTAGTGAAAGCGATAGACGATGTTGAACTACGCACAGTATGAGCTTGTATCCCAAGGACAGCCGCCTTCTTGTCGACGACCGATGACGATCCATTTGGCAATGATGACCCATGCCATCGAGATCAGAGATTGCAAAGTGAGGGTAATGACAAAGCCGGACGCGATGAGGCCATACATGATGCCGGGGCGATACCATGTCGCAGCAAAGAAATGGAGATTGGGAATGTGGATGAAGAACTGTCGCAAGATCTGAGCTATGGATACTGCCGAAAGCGACCACCAGGCGGCTGAAAGGCAGGAAACGAAAAGATTGATGAGGACGAGTAAGGGATAAGGTATCACAAAGTATGTCGCCTCGCGTTTGTAAAATGCCTTGCCGAATGGCGTGATCGTATCTTCATCGAGCTCGACACCTAGACCTTTGGAGAACCTGTGCAAGTGGTCAACTTCGCGGCCAGTATATCCATGAGATAACATGCTTACATCGCGGCTTCACCCCCGTCATTACCCATCCAAGTAGATCCATCTGGATAAACGCCACCTCTCTTGCCCAAAGCGCCAGAACCCATGACTGTGCGTTTGCCGACGTGAGTACCAGGTAGCAAGACGACACGGTCAGCTATCATGGCGCCATTTCCGACGGTGATCTTGGAGGTGCCGATACTGTCTGTGGTAAATATCTCCGATCGAGAACCAAATACGACGTCATCGCCAATTTCCAGCAGCTCAGGGTCGGGGCAATAGATACCGGAACCTGGCCAATATACGCGTTGACCGATTTTTGCCCCCATGAGGCGGAACACAATCTGTAATCATGTATAAGCACAAAGCAAGATATCAGATGCGTATGACTCACCGAAGTCATCTCGTAGTGCGTCCCGAGTACGTCAAAAGCGTGCTTGAGCGTATACTGCGAAAGTAGCACCGAGTTCACGTATCGACGAAGAAGTGACCATTGAGAGGCTCCTTCGATTGTGCCTTCTTTGTTCAGTCCCATAAGTCGTTTGACGATGATGCCGAAGAAGACTTGGAATATGGGAGCGACGACCACGCGAAGCATGCGGGCAAAAATGTGAAAGCCAACCCGAACAGGATTGGCGAACCAATTGATCACGGATTCCACCGAATTTAAGCCATGCTCCTGAATACTCGTAGAGTTGATCATGCCGTAGATAGCGAGGAGCCAGGGGATGTAGGAGATAAAGACGATCAAGAAAATGATAGGGAATCCCACAAAGAACTTGAGGAAGGCATTCGGTTGCTTGAAGACGGTGCGATTGTACTGAACAAAGCTTTCGGGGGACGGTTGCTCGTGGGATGATGCATGGGGACCGAAGACAGTACCTTCGGGAATATTTGCCCCAGGCGCGATTTGAGTGTACGTGTTGATGACAGCATTGCGACCGATTACGATTTCAGCCAGTCGGAAGTGGCCATCTCGCTCGACGCAGAAACCACGGACTAGCGCCTTGTCGACGCGACATCCGTCCTCGAATGTAAGCAGATCATATTCCCCTAGGGCTGCTGTGTTGTCGATCCAGACGCCCTTGCCAACACGAGCTCCTAAAAGTCGACAATACAGATTGATCATGGACGGAGAGGTAGCAAAGATGCCCCGACCCGCAGATCTCAGCGCTTGGTTGACTATCCACCAACGTAGATAATATATGCTATACCTGTTGGAGAAGTTAGCAATGGAAAAGGGAGGAAGGGTACGACGACTCACATCTCGTACTGTCCTGGTTTGTACTTGCCGATGACGAGCCATTTGAACAATATAGCAGAGAGAGGGGAAATGATGCGAGAAGTGAGTCTGGCTAAAACGATGGAGGTTATCAACGCGACAGCGCGAGTCCAGAAGTTGCTGTCGATATACTCCGTTAAAAATGCCAAGAATACAAGGATCACGGTCCCTATGAGGATCACGTTAGAAATATTCTCGGAATGCGTATACTCGCACTTACAATTCCAAGCGGCTTTCACTGGATAGAAGAAAAGAAGAGGGATAGCTTGCACCAACAGACAGATCGGATGATACTGACCGCGCCCGTATTGCGCATCACGTTGATAATCTTCTCCAAACAGCATGTGTTCTTCATAACTCTTCCCAGTGATACTGCCCTTCTCGGTACGTTCCGATGCAGCTGCCATGAAATGATTCACCTCCGTGTCGATAAGTCCTGCAAGTCCATTGATGGTACTATTCGTGAACAGGTCGGAAACTTTGAGAGAGGCACCGGTTTCTTTGCGGATAGCGTAGGAAAGGCGTCCCAGGAGAAGGGAATTACCGCCGATAAGGAAGAAGTCGGTGTCGCCGCTGATCATGGCAGAATCCTTGGCCAAAAGATCCGCCACGATATCACGGACGAGTAATGCTCTGGCAGACATGCGAGATGCATTTTGAATCTTGACCTTTTCTTCCATTGCGTGGAAGTCGGGCACGCCATTGTGCATCGGGAAAGGTTGATCAAACACATAGATGGAGCTGGGGATGCCATAACCGTGAACACTACTCTTCAACTCCGCCTTGATTGTGTCCGAACTGAGCGCAGAATCCTCGACATATACAAATGCGTCAAGAGTTCCGTCGTCCTGAAGTCGGACCGCGACATCTTTGATACCGGAGGCGTGTCTGAGGGCCTGCTCTGTCTCTTCAATATCGAAAGCTACACGGGAGCAAGAAATGGGCTCAGAGAGGGGAACGTTCTTGTCCGGTGCCTTGGCCTCGTAGTGGCGATGTAAAGCGGGTACGGCGTCGTTGAGCATCCCTAACTCGAGACGTTGCGCAAGCTTAATGCGCAAAGGTTTACCCGCGCTATTCTTCGGAAGATCGTCCATATAGATAACTAGGAACGGCCACTTCGAAGGGTGCAATTGGTCCTTGAGAAGGTCCTGCAGCTCAGCAAGGCTGACGCGCGGTGCGTCAGGTTGAGGAACGATCACCACTCCGATAGCTTCTTGAAGAACATCGTGCTCGACAGAGAAGGCTATGGTCATCTTCACGCGATCCTTGGCAACGACCAAAACGGCCTCCTCGATCTCAAAAGGCGAGATAACCTCACCACCTCTGTTGATGATTTCCTTGGACCGGCCCGTGATGAAGAGATAGCCATCCTCGTCCATGAAGCCACAATCGCCGGAGTCAAACCAACCCTCCGAAGAGAACGCCGACGTATCGAGGGGTGCATCTCTCGAGTTCTCCGTCTCGTAACCGGTGAACGTGGGGAGACCGCGAACAGAGACTGCACCGGTTTGACCACGTGGAAGCTCCCTCTCAAGATCCAAAGGATCGCGAATGGAAAGATATGGACCGCAAGCGATGCCGGAGCAACCAGGACGATCAAGTCTGTAGGTAGTGGGCGGACTGGCAATGGGCATGCATTCCTGGCGAAGATATGAGATGAGACAACATTGAAAAATACTGTAACCGTACCGTTGATCCATATGATGGAAGAATGACTGCGCCAAAGGTATTCTTGAGCTCTTCCGCGAGAACCGGAAGCAGACCGCCAGCAGCGTTGCAGATCAAACGATATTTGGTGTCTCGTGAGGGAACGATGGAATCCGGCCGGGTGTTTAGGATGGCTTGATGCATGGTGGGCGCAGCATAGTACCTGAACACATCGTCACATCGTTAGCGAAGAAGATTCTAATGAAGGCTAGGGCTTACCAGGTAGAGCCGAGTTCTGTTGAAAGAGACCAGAACGCAGCAGCATCAAAACCAGCGCACATAATAGCGCTTCCTCCCGATAGAATGGGCGCAAAAAGATTGCGGACGATGCCCCCAACATGGAAAAGCGGCATCATGTTCACTACGATATATTCGTTAGATCCAATTGAACAAAGAGTGAAGCATCGTGTACTCACTGTTAACATCATCCTCCTTGAGATCCCATGATGACAGCACGGCACAAGTCCCGACGATCAGAGAGCGGAGCGTATAGGGCACGACCTTCTTCTTGCCGCTAGTACCCGAAGTATGAAGTACAAGTGACTGGTCGTCGAGGCCGTGTAACTGAGAAGGCTCGCTGACTTTCTCCTTGTCGCCGACCGTGATATCGTCGGCCCAATCCATCAATGTCATGTCGAATAGGCCGGTAGGACCAGACGACCTCGGTTCCAAAAAAACAATCTCACATCCGAGTTTCTCCTGCATATTCCTAAGCTCCAAACGGTCCACCGCATCCCTCGTAGAAAAAACCGCCTTGGCACCAAGCCGCTCCGCATCCTCGAAAAGTTCAGCCGCCGTACAAGTCGCATTCACAGGGGCCGTTGTGTGGTATGATGCAAGCGCGAGTAACGCTAAGCCGTTCTCCGGTGTGGTTGGAAGAACGACCATGATCCTGTCATTGGGACCAAGTCGGCGTGCGGGCGAGGACGCGGGAAAGACGAAGGAGGTTACGAAGTCGTGGATCATGTTGTGGCATAAGGGTTCCCGCATGGTGTCTGGAGAATAGAGAGCAGGTTTTTTCGTACTTGGAAAGCAGTCGAGAAAAGTCTGAACCCGGCCATTATCTGTAACATGCTTCGCGAGCAAATCTCCCAAGGAGGAGTCCTTCGTAGGATCCGGTAGACTTAGAACAAAGTGGAGGGGGATAGACATTGGTTTTCGGGGCATTGAGCGACGCATCGCGTACTATATGGGCGGATAGCGGTAACGATCGACAGAGAGCCAGCCTCCCAATCCAGGTATCCCGCCTTGCCAGCCTCCCTCGAAAGGCACTCTCGGATGCATTCGGCCTCGATTTGTGCCTTGCCGGGTCCTCACCATCTTCAGTATACCCGCACAGGGCATGACATATTCTCTTGGTAAAAAAGATTCCGAGTAGTCCGGCACCCAGAACGTTCTCAGGTATTATGTATGAGGCTGCAGATGTCAAATGAGGGGGCGATGCGGCAATGTATTTCTTTGATGTAGTTCTAAACTCACCTCATATGCACAATTGATCTTTCTTTCACCGTTTGACGACTGGGAGAAATGGCGGTATCAGAGTCGATTGCTTTCTTCGGAAGGCGCGGTGGGGGCCGCCCTCGCACCTAATTAGGCAAGAGGCGGGATGATATCGGGCCGCTCCGAGGGCCGACCATGGTGCTCCGTGGTGACAATATTCCCTGACGAAAGCAATTGCGTATTCACGATCAATTCCGGCAAGTATAAGTTGCAAACGTTTAGATTACCTGGTTATGAGTGTAGATCAGCTCATAGTAATAAATCAAACAGCAATTTGCTCACGTCCCGGCGAGCCTTCCGAGTCGAAAGATGCGACATTGCGGCAGATTTTGAAGAGTCAAGGACCACACACACGTATACAGGTGCATATTACCGAGTGTGCAAGCGATTAGTTTCTTACGCTGCATTAATCACTTCATGGTCGACGTCTATGCTCTCGAGGTAAACTATAGTAATATCATGGTAGTCAGAACGTTGCTCGTAAAGGCGGCGAGTAAGAGGTCTTACCAGACTACCCTCAATCAACTTGTCGAATAAATCCCGTTTACAATTCAGTGACGTATAGTTTGATCTACGTGCCTGCTTATGCTCGGTTCAAGTCTTCGAAAACCCCATACGGGGAGCCGCTGCAGGACGTCGGCGAGGAGTTATGTCGGGATGATCCGAACATATGAAAGTATACCCAAGATAGATGTACATATATTACACGAGGATCTTCCTCAATTGCCACACGCGCGCAGGTAGCAGAGTAACGGGACATTTTCCGTGCTTCTGGACATAGTCGTACGCGCAGCGGTAGCAGAAAACATATCCACTCGGGAAAGCTGTCGCGTTCGCAATTTGCTCATGGCAAAGCCCGCATTCTCCGTATTTGATCGGGTCGATACGCAGACCCAGAGGATGGGGAGAAAGGAGTCGCGGCGGAGGGACGGCCGGGCCTAGAGGTGAGACAGAGAGTGCCCGCGCAGGCGATGAAGGGGAGTACCACCACTCTAAGAACTTGACGAAGAATATCGCGGTGGGGAGGAGGACTTTGAGGCTATCGAGTAGTAGCCGGGGGGAGGACAATAGCATGCGTCTCAGCCTTGCTAGTAGGCCTTTGGAGATATCGGGAATGGGAGACTTCCTCTGTGTAGCGAGCCTTGCCGCTCGCTGTGGCACGTCAAAAAGGGGCAGATCAGGATCTTGGAGACGACACACCATATCATCGACACCCAGCCTGCGGATATCTACGCCAACCCATCCGAGCCACGGTCGATAGAAAGGCGTTTTCTCGAACAGGTATGCAATATTGTAGAGCAGTAACCAAAGTTCAAATGTTAGGTTGATCCATGGATAAACAATCTTGAAAGCCCGGCGTAATTTCGCGATCGTAGTCTGTATATTGTTCGTATTCAGTTTGAAGTAAATGAGAGAGAAGGCCTCACCTCCTCAGTCAAAGCTCTCTGCTGTCGAGTTGCCGCATTTTCATCTAGGATGTCGTGATCAACGCCACCTCCTAGAGCCTCGAAGTAATCCTGCGCTTTCGCGCGAAGGTATGGAATCCCAATCTGGCGCATTTAAGCGTTGATATCCAGAGGACAGAGGTCGAAACACACCAGAAGTACAAGAGACCTCCACATCTCCCGTCCTCGCAACCTTTCTTCATCAGGAACCCCTCCAACCGCCGCTCTCGCGCGCTCCGTCTCAAACACAGGGGTCCGTCTTCTCTTCAAGCCATAGAAGTTCTCAGCAAACGACGCGCCTACAACATGTCAGCTGCGATACGAACTTAAATCATCACGCATACCATGAGTGCGGAGATAATGCCGTTCGACGAAGAACATGAGAGCAGCATAGAATTCCTCATGGCGGTTCACGACACGTATGAGGTATCGAGGGTATCTTTGTGCGAAGACCTGCAGAAACGCGGTAAGACCATTGCGAAATACCAAGATGTACGACTTACAGACAAGACGTATTTCAGCGCAGGTTGCAGGAGGTCTCTCAGTTGTTCCTGAGCGACCAGTTCAAACAAGGACGGTTTAAGTGGGTCACTGCCCACATCATTGAAGAATTCCATCTAGCGAGGAGATATCCACAGAGGAGGAGGGGGACATGACAGTTAGCAGGCACATTGACCGGACATCCCTGTATCACAAGCCGGACGCTGTAGCGAATAAGCGCTCTATATCCGAAGGGCGTCCTGGAGCTCAAATCGTTCGCTCTTACTTTGATACAAATATATAGTCTACGCAGAGAAGGGTCTGAATTACCAAGAGAATGTGGTGCCTCCAGTAGAAGTGAGATTTTCTGTCCACTCCCACACTAGTTCCGAGTCCTCGTTAGACGAACCCGGACCCAACTCCCGACTTAAACGGAGAGTACATCTCCTCTTAGAACCCAGAGTCTCTTCGTTCATTGCAGAGGGGCTCAAGACATCTACAAGCATGCTTTAGAAGTCAAAACAGATTGAGATGACAAAAGACATACCTTCTTCAATGGACCCAATCCATTCGAAATATCTCTGAGCGAGGAAGGCAAGGGACTCACGTCTGTAACTTGAGGGAGAGACGGGCTGATCATCCTCCATTTCATCTATTTCCATCTGCAGAGGCGACACTGGACGTAGGACCGGGAGCCGAAGCTGATCCAAGCCCGAGTCAAAGACGACAAGAGAAGCAGGCTTCCCGCTGGAAAGTTGTAAGGAAGACACGTTTGTTCGAGACCGCAACGACTATATTCTTACGATTTTGCGGAGAGCGAAGCCAGAGTCCCCAGTGCTTGGTTGACCAGCATCAGGTAAGAAGAGATGCTAACGATAATAAGCACGTCAACAGTATCAGACAGTATCGTGGCTGAAAACCTCACGTTGCTTCCGCGTTTCCATCGAAAAAACACGATGGCTCGCAGAGGACCAAGAGGGACGGCGAGGTTTCAAAGGTCGTCTTTAGATGCAAGAAATCCTCTTCTCCGAAAAGGGCCTCATGGAACAGTGACAACAGAAAGGTCAAATGCGCAGGTGTTGGGGGGTAGCTGCGATGATTCTTCAGATCCAGCAGCAGCCAGTGCACTCAAGAAGACCGACAGGATATCCACTTTTCTTGTAGCAGCGTGGGTTGCACCGTCTCCAGTATGTTCATTCAGCCAATCATCGTTGAATTCCTTGAGAGAGGTTCCGAATTTCGCCCGCGACGCGACTAGGCAGACGACTTTTGTGGCTTCGGGTTGACGTGCATGCGACAATGATAGATGAACGGGTGCCGAGGGGTGGTAGGGACCTTTTACGAGCAAAGACTGAAAGACGGGCAGCGGTGGTGGTGCAGACGTTGGAAACAGCGAGCAGCTCATGTTTTCCGAGAGCGTTTGAGTGAAGTGCACGTTCGTGGCGATCAGCGTGCAACAATTATTTATTCGCTTGCACGTGGAGGAGAGAGTGGACTGTCTACGGCCAAAGTACCGCCATTCGAACATGTTCTTCATACTTAGTCGATGAACAGACAAATCCCTCCTCTCCGTCTTCCCCTCACCTCGACAACACCCGTCGACGATCCGCGCTGGGTCCCGTAGCAAGCGACCTCGCCTTGTGCTCCTCTCACACGCGGAGATGAAGGTAATACCCCAGTGACACCCCGACAGATGGCACAACTCGTTCGCTGATCTTTATATCCTTGTGCACAGTTTGGGAAACAGATCCAAGCCGACCAGGTTCCAGGATGGTCCCTGCACTACTTGGATTACAAGTCTTTAAAGAAGATCATCTCTTCTTTCGAGGCAAATCGGCCTCCATCTGAGGCAACTGCTCTCGCCCTCGGTATATATAATCTATATAAGATCGCGTCTATATCTCAGTTAATAAACATCACCAGACTCGCCGCGTTCTGTGCCTGACAATCTCACTCTGCTGCCGCCCGGTATCGGCCAGGATGAAGAGAGGGGCAAGGAATTTCAGGCATACAAGGCTGCATTCTTCTTCAAGCTGGAGCGAGAGCTAGAAAAGGTATGCTTAGATACCCACTCCCTGGCGAGAATACTCAATCGCCACGCTAGATCAACGCTTTCTATCTCGAGAAGGAGGCCGAACTCAAGATGCGTTTGGAGACTCTACTCCTAAAGCGAAGAGCTGCCGCTACTCGAGTGTTGCCAGATTCACTTGACGATTATGCTACAAAAGATCATGTCGAATGGAATGCCGTAGAAGAAGGCTTCCACCTACTGGAGAGGGATCTTGGGAAACTTCAGGTATACGACAATGGACCGCTGTTTCCATGCACATCCATACCTAACATCTCTTCAGCAATTCGTCGAGATCAACGCCACTGGGTTTCGGAAAATTCTAAAGAAGTGGGACAAGCGTTCGAAATCCACTACTAAAGAATTGTATCTATCGAGACAAGTAGACGTTCAGCCAGTGTTCAATCGACAGGTGAATGCCCGTCTGACCTGCGGAATCTCGCCTAAACTGACCTGCCCTTAGCTGATCTCAGAGTTATCGGACACCGTGGCCGCCTGTCTCCTCGATCTGACAGACTTGACTGTCGGCATGAAATACGAAGGCACCATTCCTGAAGACGCTATTCTTAGCCACCAGCTCAGCATCTATGGCTCTCCTCAAATGGGTCCCTTCCAAGATCTCGAGAGCAACGTCAGAAAAGCCGTGGCAGAGGCTGATAGATCTGCGCTGCAAGACCTCGTCAGATACTCAGACTCCTTGTCTCAGTCGCCCGATGCACGGATGCACGTCACACGGATATTGTGGAAGGCGGTCATCGACGCCCCACCTCACTTAGCCGACTTGATTCTTGCGTCTAGCTCTGGCCCATTCAACTATCTTTTCGTCGACGACATCAATGGCCGAACTTGTCTACATGAAGCAGCCAGGGTCGGAGCATTCCGTTTAGTGAACGTCTGCTTGGAGAACGGTGTCCAGCGCGACAAAGTAGATGTATACGGTCGCTCTGCTCTCCACTACGCAGCCATGAATGGTCACGCATCTGTATGTCGGCGGCTAATCGAAGTAAGTCTACCTGCAGACGCCCTCGATTTGGATAATTGCACACCCCTTGTGTATGCCACACTGAGAGGTTCGGTGGATTGCGTTCGAGTGATACTCGAAGATGGAAGAGTATCAGCACGAACAGCCATGCTGGATAGCGACTTGATGCCCTTGTCCCTTGCAGCTCGCTCTGGGCACTACGACGTGATCGTGCTCTTACTACAGCACGGAGCCCCCAGTTTACCGAATACGAACGGCGAGTACCCCATCCATTTGGCTGCACAAGCGGGTCACTCTGAGGTGTGTCGATTACTCGTGGACCGCGATGGGTGGGATACTCCGGACAAATATAACGAATGGACACCCCTCTTCCATGCTGCGCGTTATGGCCACGAGAGATGTCTACCGGTACTCCTGGAGGCTGGAAGCAGGACAGATCGCAAGGACGAAGTGGGGAATTCAGCAGTGCATTTCGCTGCGTGGTATGGTCATCACACATGTGTAGCCCTTCTGATGGAGGCTATCCTGAAGAATGCAGCCGTGCGAACACCTCTGTCGCATGCTTCACCTCTTACACTCACGCAGAGGTCTGTCGGATCCGAATCTGACATTGATGCTATCCCATCGCTTTCCCTTCCTCCTCCTATGATGCCGTACCGCGTCTACGGGCACAATTACCTGGACAAAAACTCCCTCGTACAGATCTCGATTGGTCACCAAATGACGCGTTTCGGTGAACCAACTGCTACCCCGTCCAGTGCCGTTCAGCTTCGCCCTCCCCTGAGCGGTTTGGAATATACTGACAGATATCTTCATGCTTCTCCACGATTAAAGCTAGTTATCACTGCGTCACCAGCGGTCACGGCTGTACCATGCAGCATACCTCTGCCCGTCACGGACGAGAGGGTTGTGTTCACATTCCAAGTTCCTTCCGTACAGTCCTTGTCTCTCGAGTTCTCAATGTATCCAAATTTTGGCACCAAGATCATCGGTCGGGCTATCACATTACCTATCATGCTTGCTTCGATACAAAGCACTCAAGCCCTTACCTTGCCTATTCTTGACCACCGCCTCAACGTCATTGGAGAGGTAATAATTTCACAGATCTCTTGTCTCATAGCTAATCGTAAATGATTAGGTATCATTCGATGTCAGTATAGTTACTCCGTTCAGTGGTGTCACGCTCGGGATTGGGGGCGCTGTAGAGACCTATTGGAAGTCCATCGCGAGTCCTGCAACAACACCGGCTGCTAGGATGGTCATTCCTCGTTTCATACCTCCTGCACGGTCTGTTGGATCAGCCCAAACATCACCGTCCACCCATTTCATGGCTACAGTCGGGAGTCATTCTCTGACTCATTCATCCATCTCGGGGAATTACATCTACATAACGGTGCAAGTCACTCGAGATCTCCATACAGTTGTCTACTCCGACTGGCGCCTTCCCGAGGAGGCATACGACCTCGGAGTATCGGACGTCACTCGCGCACAATTCCAGGCGTTGGCAGGCCGTCTGGGGAGAAGTCTCGTCTCGGTAAACACTTCAGCGTCCCTGAGTGAATTGCATCGAACGATCGCACACTCCATGGCGCCTTTGTCTGACCTTTTAAAAGTCAGTCGAGTTCCGCGTTGCCTTGTATATAGCTGTTTTGCTCACTTGGTTTTGAATAGATCATTCCAGCCACGCTTGGCATCTGCTTGGAAATCGCGTATCCACCTTCTACCGTTAAGGAGCGGATGTCCCTTGGATTGAACGACGTCGTGGATTCCGTGCTGCGAACGATTTACGACGCCACGACGGCGGAAGGCCACATGGGACGGCGCAATGTCGTATTTACGTCATTTTCACCCGACGTATGTTTGGCCCTGAATTGGAAGCAGCCGAATTGTATGTATGATCACCCATCAAGAATGCGTTATTGTTGTTTGGAAGAAGTATACTGATTTCCGCGCAGATCCCGTATTCTTCGCGTCGCAGTGTGGGAGAAGGAGCCCGCGCCCACCAAGTCACACTGCGCTTTCTGTCAATGACGCCCATGATTACCGTCTGGCGAGTCTCAGTTCTGCAGTCGAACTGTGCAAGATGAACAATCTGCTTGGTCTATTGCTTGACGCCGAATTACTAGTACGTTCAGCCATTATTTTGTTATGAAAACGATACTGAACCCCGTGTAAAAGCATCAAGTACCTTCGTTGATCCAAGGTGTCAAGGACTTCGGATTGTTGCTTGGCGCTTTTGGCGGTGCGGAGCATATGTCTATACGATCATTGGGCGACTCGAACAGCGTAGATGCCTTCCTGCAAGACGGGATACTAACATATTCGGACTACTCAAGAAGAATCTAACGAGTCACTAATTAGAACAGTTATATCATATTATATGCTACTTGTAGCCTTTTGGGCACTATGTACGTCAAGGTTGAGATAGGGGTACACATAGAGCAATACAAATTATGGAACTAGGCCTTGCAACCGTTCGAACTCATTTTGTCATAAAGAAGCTTGATATAGGGCTGCGTAAGAGCCCTCGCGACGGAGAAGTTCCTCATGTGTGCCAAATTCCGTGATAGTCTGTGCGTAGACGAGTTACTTATAAGAGAGATATGAAATAGACCTGTGAACTTACCCCGTTCTCCATCATGGCGATTTTGTCCGCGCGTCGTGCGGTGGAAAGGCGATGAGTGATAAATACTACCGTCTTGGTTCGCTCTCCGGACGGAGAACGAGACATCTGTTCCACCGTTTCGAAAATTCTACTTTGGGCGTGGGCGTCCAGAGACGAGGTCTGTAAACAGCATAGTCTGGGCAACTGTGTCTGCAAAGCTTCTGCCAACAGAACTCACCGGTTCATCAAGGACGAGTAAGTCGACCTCAGGGCGGTGCGCCCGCATAAAGGCCCTCGATATGGCTATCCTTTGCCACTAGGTTGTACAAATGAATGTCATTCAACATACTATAAGAAGAGCTTGTTCTCACGTACCTCGCCCCCGGATAGTCCATGATAGCGGCGCTCCGGGCACCCACGGACAGACTCGTCGTCGGAAGGCCGACTGACCGGATTGCAGCCTGACGCGTCCAAGATCGTTTTTGGTCCATTTGGTAGTGAATACACTATGTGGTCAGCCCCAGCTAGGTTAATGGCTTTGTCAATGGCACTGGGAGACCTCATTTCCGGGATGTATCCGACGCCGATGTTTTCCTTCACGGATCCTTGAAATTTTGTAAAACCTTGGAAGACAGCGGTGACATGTTCGTGATATTCAGCCGGCTTGTACCGTCGTATATCTTTGTCGTTAATCAACAATTCGCCGCTTTTGAATTCGACGATTCGTAGGAGGACATTCGCCAAAGTCGATTTCCCTGTTCACAGCATTCTAAGACGACATTCTCCGGAAAAGGGTGCAAAAACCACAAACCTGATCCATTGTAGCCCACAATGGCTAGGCTTTCTCCAGCCTCTAGCTTGAAACTCACATTTCGCAAGGCAAGCTCCTTGCTCCCCGGATATGAGAAGGAGACGTTTCTGATGGCGTAAATCAATAGACCTAGTATTGCTGATAGAAGGTGCGCTTGCCTAGCTTCAATTTTAAGGCCCTTATCTGAGCCCCTATACCGTACCGCAACTTCCGGCTTTGGTTGTAACTGGGGTTGCACCTCCATCGCGGCACAAAATGCGCCCATCAAGAAAATGCCTTGAAACGCCATTCGAGAGGTCTCAATAAGAGCTCTTGCAGTGAAGACCGACGACTGAACAGAGCTCCGGTAAAGAGTGAAGGAACCCAGGGATGCCGAGGAAGATTGTAGTGCGAGGACTACAGGTATCTAGCATGACCATTAGAAGAAGCCCAATCGAAGCCAAACGCGACGCACATTTTGTAGGGCTGTAACTAGACCTGTGAGATTAATATTTGAGAACAAGGCTTGTGCGAACGTTGGTTCTGCCGACGGTTGAGAGCTCCCTAAACCCAGTGTAACCCTCCTCGACTTGGCCCAACTCTGCAGTATCCAAGGTGCAAGACCGAACAGAATAATTTCTGGGCGGAAAGGGTCACTGTGTGCCAAAGAACGCATCTTCTCTTGTTTTGCCGCTGATCGTGCCTCCCTTGCCGTCCTATGATCGTCATAGTCATAGCTCGCATGAGGACTCCACCACGCAAATATTAGCGGTAGTATTGATGAAGCCACAGAAAATATAAGTAACCAAACGTGAGTGCCGCCGACTGTGAGAGACCAAAGAACCCAAATATGGGAGAGCAGCTCTGACAACAGAGTCAGTGCTCGGAGGAAATCGAAGGGTGAGAGAAGTCCAAAGCTGGATACACCGCTGAAGGACCGCACAAATAAGTCGGACTCCTGGAACAAATCTTGGACGACGGGGTCTGCGAGAGTAGGCACGTCCATCCGTACCCTCTGTTCCATCTGCCTGTATTCCATCGCAAATCGGGCCGAGCTTTGGACGATATTCTCATTGGTTGTGCTACTCAGTTCAAAATAAGCACAAATGATGCCTTAGGAAACAAGCGAAGGACGTACGCTAGAGAGTCGACCAGGCCTTCGAGAACCAGCCTGCACAATTCAGTGGCGATAAGTCGGCAGAGCCGTACACAAGTAAAGTTTCCAGAGGATACCATCGTTTGAAGCTAACGATATTGGTTTAGCGCATCACATCAAATTGTTGAGAAACTACTCGGCTGACCTCGTTGATGATAAGGGCTTGCGAATATCCCCGGAAGGCAGGGAAAATTCCCCGGCAAAGATCCAATGAGATCATTACGAGAAGGCGTATGGGATGCAGCTTCCACAGCAACCCGAACACTTGTAGCGAGCATCGTTTAGAGATGTCTAGAGCGAGCTTTATGTTTTTGTGGGACATAGGTCGCTGACCTCCCGGGGCTAGAAATTTACCCGCGCTGTCAGGACTCGGAATAGCACGAGAGGCAAGCCAAGCGCTGTACATGGAACCGCTAGGAACATCGTGGGATGCCGTGTCGTGAGGGCGACAGCCCGTGGACCGTTTGCGAGGGCCCAGCATCTCCAGGAGGAGAGAGTGAAGGTGCTTGAGGGGCAGACTCATCGTGAAGGGACAATAAGACGGTTTGAGGCATCTTTGACCGCGGTCAGTTTAAGAAGCTCGGATGACTTATGGGCCACATTCCATGTCGGGCAGCTTTTTGTTATGCAGCCTTCCGCGAAGTGAGATCCGACGCTTTCGTCAGACGACCGGGGCGAGATATGGCGTTGGAGTCCCGACAACTGTGCGTTTAACGATATCAGCCAACCGTTCAAGGCGAACTCACACCGAGCGAGGGTCACCAGGGTCTGATATGGCAAGAGCGGTGCGCGGAAATGGGGCCTGACGGCAACACACAGTGTATATACGATTAAAGCTGCCTTTAGGTTGTGCACAGCAGTTTTGTTACGACACGAGGATTATACTGCGACCGTTGTCTGTGTCTTTGAAATGGCCAGAACGGGGGACAAAGGGCAGCCAGCGCGGTTCCGTTCTTAGAGGATACCGCTTTGGGCTGCGCGGGCGGGTGTGCTTCCACGTGTTTCTCTTTAAAAAACATATTTTATTTTGCAGGTCTGTTCTGGACTGACTCCGAGTCTCACATCGTCTTGAACTGCGCGGGGACAGTCTAGACGTCTCTCCTTCACTCATGTCTCCTCCCCCAGACACAGACGATGCGACACACGGAGCAATCCTAACAGACAGTTTACGACGTCTCCAATTAAAAGAGCGAATTCCTTCATCTCTCGTTGAACCCACGAGGCCTACAGGCTTGACAGATACACATGCAGGCGATGAGCCTTCAGCACGAGGTGATCAAGACAAAGACGATCCGCAGCCTCCTTCATCGATTGCCCGCCTACACGAGGGTTACGGCTTTCGCCCTCCTTCAGGGATAGCCACTCCAGTATCGCCTTCACTCCCGACTGTTGGTACGAGTAGTCCTCTTCCGGACCCGAATGGTCTGGGTTGGCCTGGTAAGGCGTGTCTTATATGCATGTACAACTCGTTCGCTGAAAGCACCCTGCAAAGCTAAATCTACCGTATCTCGTCTGAACGCTACACAGGCTGAACGTGCTGCGCGGGAAGAAAAGCTGGCTTCTGCCGTGCGAACTATTCTTGAATGCATCGGCGAAGATCCTGATAGGGAAGGCCTTCTGCGTACACCGACACGGTATGCACAAGCTCTCATGTGGATGACAAAGGGGTACGAAGAACGGTTAACAGGTGTGTATCCCTCCGCATGATTTCGTTCCGCATGACAAACGTGTTCACTGCCGCTTTTGTCTGCTAATAGACATCATAAACGATGCTGTGTTTGCCGAAGATCACGATGAGATGGTCCTCGTTCGTGACATAGACATTTCCAGTCTTTGTGAGCACCATCTCGTCCCCTTCACGGGTAAAGTGAGTATCCGAACCTTTCTTCCGATCATATCGTACATGTTACGGCGGGTGCTAATTGTTCCTCTTACAGATAGCAATAGCCTATATTCCAAATAAGTTGGTGCTTGGCTTGTCAAAATTGGCGCGCATTGCGGAAACCTTCAGTAGAAGGTTGCAAGTACAAGAACGTCTCACTAAGCAGATTGCTATTGCCGTGCAAGAGGCAATCAAGCCTCGTGGTGTAGCAGTGGTTATGGAGGCAACGTGAGTTGCGAACCTCTTCCGGTCGTCTGTTGATTCAATTCCGGCTGATCCGCCTGCTCAGACATCTTTGCATGACAATGCGCGGTGTTCAGAAGCCAGGATCCATAACCGTCACGTCATGCATGCTTGGTTGTTTCCGTACACAGCAGAAGACACGCGAAGAGTTCCTAACGCTAATCAAGCGTTGAGTAACCCATTCACGGATTGATTTCCCTCGATATCGTAATACATCGATTCAACTCGGGCTGCTTTCCACATCATCCTCTCCGCATCATCCTCTCCGCATTATCCCTCCACACTACACAATTCAACATTGGGCGCCATACATCGTCGACACACCATTCAACACTGGACGCTATTCAACATTCATCATCGACACATTCATTTATCCGCCATCACTAAGCAGGATTGTTGTATACTTAGAACCCATATTAGTCGATAACACCAAACAATAATAAAACTAGTCCATCAGCGATGTATACTACAATGCATATCCAAAGAACAGGTGTGCTTTTAATCCTTTCGTCCCGACCTAGTCTTGTCCGCATCTATAGGAAGCAGCTTTTTTGCTAGGCCGTGCATACCACCACTGCCATTGTATCGATTGCGGTTAATCTTGGGTCTCTTAGAGGCCAAAGAGCCGCCGTCTCCTAAGCCCTGCATTAGGTCTGCGTTGTCTCGTTCTGTGCAAAAAATAAGACACGGGTTGTATATGATAAGTGCAATAACATACCAGATGAGGCCCGTTTCCTGCTACCCTCTCGGCTTTCATCCTTGGACCCTTCAGGTTTCCCTCGATCCGAACTCTCCGTACGATAACCCGACGGCGCGTCAGGGAGTGACCGAGATGGCTCCTTGTCACCAATACGTGAGCGAAGACTGCCGCCAGAGGATATATGTTCTTGGGGGGATTGAGTAGCAACTGCGCTTGGACCAGTAGGAGAAGTTCGCAGAGGCTGATCACGTCCTCTCCACTCACGATCCGACTTCTGTCTAGAGGTATCATTAGAAGACATCGCTCGTGGCGCTGAGGGAGTCGATGGGGGGAGAGCTCGTGCCGAGGCAGGACCGTCTGGAATCCGCTTGTCGGCGAGCTGTTTTAGGATGCGTCATGAGAAGTAAACTCTTCATTGTCAAGTATGAGACATACCTTTGTATCTATTGACAACGCCCTAGAATCATTCTCAGACGGTTCACGGTCTTTTCGCCGTCTGTCTGAATCTCGCGGCCGATCATGACTGTCCTTTTCTGGCAGTCGCCGACTTCGATCCTCATGGTGACTCTCTTTACGAGACGGCCTCTTGGATGCTCGGTCAGACTGCCAGCCCTTGGTCATTAAAACATAAAGTAATCATATCATTTGTGACTCACATCGTCCTCAGTGGGTCTCCTCCTCTTTCCTAGAGAATCTTCCTCACGACGCCTTGAGACGTCGGGGCGAGAAGGTAACCCACGGTCATCCGCAATTGGTGTAGCCGTCGCTGATGCTGCCGCAGACCGATTGGTAGATTCACGCTCTTTCCGCGATTCCCGGTCACGGTCTTTGTCGTCTCTGCGATGACGATCCCTATCCCCCCTTTCGCGGTCACGGTGATCACGATCACGATCCCTCGGGTCTCGGTCCTTCTCCCTGTCACGATCTCTCTCTCGCTCTCCTCTATCCCTGTCACGCCCACGTTCTCTATCACCATGTCTATCCCGACTGTCCCGGCCTCTATCCCTATCTCGGTCGCCGTCCTTCTCCCTATCATTGTCACGGTTGGCTCTCCCACTGCGCTCGGCTCTACCGTGTCCATCGCGGCCGCGAGGCTCCCGCGCCTCATGGCGACTATCTCGGTCGGATCGTTTCTCTTCAGGGCGTTCAGCTTCGTTGGTTGTTGCACGGGAGCGCCCGCCGCTGGCTCGACTTTCCACGCTCGGATTTCTTGTGCCAGGGCGGCTTGATGGCGAGGGTGAACGACGCCGAGAAGATGGGGAAGGGGCAGTGGGGAGTGTAGGCAATCCCCGCGAATCTGACACGGATCGCGTTCTCTCCTCAACTTTATCAGATGGCCTAGATTGTTTGGCTGTCTCCCGCAGCTCCTGGGCCGAAGTGGTCTGACTAGGGTTTGTTGGTGGCGGCATTGCTTGCGAAGCCTCAAACCTGGCACCTCTAGGCTCGCCATTGTTGACCCTGGGCGACCCCGGTAAATCTTTCCCTGGCACAGCACGGGGAGCAGAGAGTTGACCAGGGGTGTTAGGGCGAGAAGCCTCACCGAATTGTTGTGAGATGCTTCTTGGAATGGGAGGTAAGATCCCAGATGGAAGAGCCGGGCTACTCGGGCGACCACCATTAGCTACCCCAGATGGGCCGCGAGGGGTGGCGGGCTCGTCTTTCCTTGGTTTGACGAGGGCATCCACGTTCATTGCATCAGCCTTACCATTTACGCCATTCTCTGAATCCCCGTTGACCTTAGGCACAGGACTTCTATTATCCGGTCTGATACGTTTGACGACCTCAGGGCGCGGTATACTGAGAATATCTTCAGGTAAATGATCCAAGACACCATGTGCATGCGACGTACCTCTCTATGGCTGCCTTCATAGAGGCTGGGGATTGTGTAGAGCTTGCCTGTGTTCCAGATGGAGGACCACTACCGTTGACATGGGCTCGGGGAGCGGACGGTGTCGACGCAGGCAAAGTTATGTTCGTTCGGCGAGCGTCAGTGGTTACGGAGGAGTTCGGAGCACTTGGCGGTATAGTTGACCGGGGCTTGTCTGGGACTTGAGGTGGTACAGGTGAGGACTTTGCAGACGGGGCGGACGGTATTGACTGTGTGACATGTAAGTCATTTTCGACAACGGAGGATATGTGGTAAACCTTCGCAATTTTGGCGGGCGGCGCCCACATAGGTTCTCGTTTCTTCAAGCTCGCAGCATAGGCTCTTCCCAGAATCTTTAGGTCACCCCGTTCTTCTTTCTCAACGAACCTATCGATAGCTGCGTCAAGAGTCACGCCCGAAGTCTCGTTGACGGCTGCGAGAGGAAACACTGGAAGGATTTCCTTGAGAACAATTATGGAATTGTAGACATGCATGAACTCTCCAGTCTCGATGCATTCAACAAAGCACTGTGAACCCTGTTAGATCGAGAAGTGACTACCTGGTACTGAACACGAACCTTCACTATCTTGCGATGCCATTTCTTGAAGACCGTTCGGAATTGATCCCACGATATGATGTCACCAATGGCTACCGCGGGCTTGTTTGAGAAGCGCCACAAGAAACCAGGTAAGTATGTAACCTTGCCACCACTCTTCACTCGGTTATCCTGCATGAAGAGCGCCTCGTCTTGGTGCCACTTCCACAGGTCCGTTAGTACACCTAGCAAGAAACGACCTAGATAACCGTTCAGCACGACGTTTGAACGAAAAGGTTCATTCAAAAAAAAACTAACCATAGTTGCGGGCTTCATATTCACTGCAAGAAAAGACAACGACTCCTAAATCTTCTGCCAACAGCTGCGTAATATTTGATGAATGATACGCAGGTGGGAAGCTGATGGAAGACGAACCTTATCGTATGTCCGCAGAGTTGAAAATCCAGGAGTGCCCAGCAAGTGTATGACCTTGATCACTTGTGCGCAGTAATCGGCATCCATGGGCGAAAGTACAGCCCGCGGAAGTAGACAGTGTTCAATAAATGATGAGGCTAAGGTCAACGCCTTCGGACCTGAGAGTCCGTCAGTAGAAGTTGAGCGTGATGTAGGGAGCACATACCGTGAGCAAACCAGTGATGTTTCTCTCGAG
Source organism: Hermanssonia centrifuga (assembly GCA_001913855.2). Lineage (NCBI taxonomy): Eukaryota > Fungi > Basidiomycota > Agaricomycetes > Polyporales > Meruliaceae > Hermanssonia > Hermanssonia centrifuga. The sequence goes on from MLYV02000057.1 coordinate 34,740, forward strand.
CCAATCGCTTGATTGTAAATGAGCGAACTGCAGTCTGATCCTTCATTTCATGGCTCAAGTGATTCACGAAGTCTGTATATCTGTTGCGCTTTAGCCGATGTGATTCCGTCGTGGCCCTTTTGATTCTATCTGACGAACGGTCCGCAGCATTATACAAAGCGTCCTCCTGACGATAGAGAGCTCGTAGGTTATTGCTTTCTTCTTCATACTTGGCCGTGGGCGGTGACAACTCGTAGGTCGACAGCTGCCAAAACGTAAGATAAAATCCGGGACTAGATTTCCGTCAGGTTCGGTCATAAGAGAGGCAATTTTCAAACTTACCCAAGCACGTCAGCGGCATTGCCCGGAGCAATCTCCTTCACCTCGTCGAAGAGAGAATAGAGCTCAGTTAACCAAGGATTCTATGGCAATTCAATCAATTTCATGAACATTAGCTATAAAACGATCACCCACTTCTGGAGGTGCAGGGGCAGGTACGGGGGCAGGAGATAGCTCTGTTCCTTCCATGGAAACATCCTCTGTCGACTGGTTAACCTGCGCTGTTCCTGACGTTTCGTTGATTTGCTCCGCACTGGCAGCGGAATCGAGCACAGCAGGCGAGCCCACACGAGAAGTAGTTGTAGTACCGGGCTCTCGTTTCGCTGTGAGCGCGGCTTTGAGACGCTTCTCTGCTTCCTCACTGGCAACTCTCTCCTTCTCTTGCATATTGAGAGCGGCAGTCTGATGCGATTATTAGTTATCATGCCCAGCTTTGAACGGCAATGGAACATACCAGTAACAACAGGTGCAGTTTTGGACGCACAATCTGCATACAAATGGGCGGACAGATACCATATGCCTTATTGAGCTCCGTCAAGGAAGGTAAAACTTTCTCCGCATAAATCTGAGCTGGAACAATGGAAGGCGAAGTCAGGAGTTCCAGATATTGCAATAGTACCCCATGGGTCTGCGAGAATGGGTCGGTTTACAGTTTGCCAGAGGAGTCGGGGTAGTGCTCACCGTGTCATAAAGGCTTGCTAGAGACTTTAAATGCGCATTTGGGGCTTGGAAAACACAGGCTTGACGTTGCTGTGCTACCTGGATCAGCAATGGAAGCGCAAGTTGAGATTCCAACAGGGCGTCCCCGAGCCTCTTGGGGGCATTCTTGTTCTGACCTGGTTCAGACCGGGAGCCACGAGACGAGGAAGCGATAGCTTCGGCCCGTAAGGTAGGGCCACCTCCCATTGCAGCAATCTGCGAGTCGGAAAGACTGGGCAAAGGCTCGATACCTGCCATCTTCCATATGAGTTCTCGAAGGACGACAATTTCAGTTGTTTGTCCGTTGTGCAATTGATGGACGATGTACTGCAGGATCGGAGTAAGATCCACACTATAGCGTGTGAAGAGCAAGCCTATAAAAGATGAGAGGCCTGCAGAGGGTGTGCTCAGTGGGTGACCATGTCTGAACACTTGAGTGACTTACTGAGGAGCCAGTCTGAAGAGTTTACTCCGTCGTCTTTTACCCTATTCTTGTTAGGATTTGCAAGAGCATCTAGAGCAGCGTACATCATGACGTCAAAGCCCATGAGAGTTGCAGATTTCATCGCCTGAACGACGACAGGGGCCAAGTTATCATAGGCCATTATCTGATATACCGCGTTTGAGAAGAAGATGCATGGGTTGGAATGAGCCAACTTCGCAACAGCCCCTGACAAAGAGTCGATGGTGTTGAGTGACAACCGCCGAAGGATACCTTTCGACTCCCTATCGACTTGTACCTCGCGCACTCGTAGTTCTGGGTGACTCTTGTAACAGCTTCGCCACTCGCCGTACAAGCGCCAACGTTCTGTCACATCATAACAGCGAAGGACGTTCCATACCTCAACGGTGGTAACGGCGTTTCCACGGATGAGCGGAAGCGAAGGCAACATATAACGTCTGGCAGCCTTAAACCAAAAGCGACGTATGGGGTGCTCCGGGTCTGCATCGCCGTTGACTTTCTTGCCATCTGGACACTAGAGTACAAATGATGATTAATCTTCATGTCACGACAGAATTAAACAGACAATTACGTACAACTGTGCTGAGTTGGGAACGGCCCAGGCGCACGAACCTAGTGAAGAAAGCAAGATCGCGATGGACCATTATCCCTACAAATCGCATCAACGGCTCAAGCACGTCTTTTATATCTTCAATTGATTTGCAAACAGGGATGCGATCCGTCCATTGGGGGAAGAAGAACACAAAATCCGCAGCACTTGTCGGAGGGGGTGTAGGTGCCCACAAAGTGAGGTAAGGTTTACGTTCAGAAGGAGGCGTAACACCCGAAGGGCCATAGCGGGACCGAGGGGTAGCGAAACTTGACACATCGCCCCTGAACTGATAAAGACCTTCAGGCTGATAGGATTCGTACACCGGGGCAATCGAATGTTTCAAGATTCGCAGCATCAAATCTGCGATCTCTGGGAAAGCGTCGACCATCCAAGGAAACTTCGACAACATTGTTAATGCAGGGCGTAGGGCTCCAAGGGCGAGCAGGGCATTCAGCAATCCTAGCTTCTGATTTGGCACTTCCTTGACTTCTGGCTTCGTGCTCTTAGTTTCTGCGGGCGTAGTCTGCTGCGTCTTGATGTTGCTACTCGAAGACGACTCGAGTGGGGCAGCCATGGCAAGCAAGCTGACCTTAGCACCTGAGATGCGACTAGCTACGGATGCAAGGTATTGTTTATGAAGATTGTCTTCCATCTCGCCGTCCGTCGGGGTGATCTGCAAGGCGGCGGGTTAATCCAGTCGCGTATGGAACGAGGTAGTTGCAAAGGTGCATACATGAGGATAAATGTCTTCAAGGGTGATGAATCCTTCACGAATCAACAGTGCGGCGGTCAGGTACAAATTCTTCGGCGTTTGCTCTGGAACATCTATGGCCTGTGGAAGGTGATTATAGATACCCGTCGGAATTAAGATTACGGACATACCTGATAGTAGACAAACTTAAATCCAAGCACCTGTGCAAGAACTCTGCAGTGGTTTGCTCCCATGGAGGCCGGTGATTGGGGAACCCTAGGGGCCTTTCCGTTCTGTAGCTCTGCCAGCTTCAAGATGTCGTCTAAGATCCTCCCTCTGTATATCTCAGGATCCGACAGCGAATCCATGGACATTGTATCAGTCGTCTTCGGTGGACTTGAGGCCCAGGGAGAGAATGAGAGGAGAGATAGGAAGAACGCATAATGTGTCATGAGGTGGACGGAGAAAACATCGAGAATGATGTCCAGTGCGCGATTCGGGTCGAGATCAAAATAGCCCACGAGGCCTACGATTCGCTCCCAGGCAGGTTTTGCCCTGGCCTCTATGGCAGAAAAAGACTCTACTGGAATCCCAGTGGCGGGTGAATGGGGAGGTCCAATGCGACTCGTAAGCTCGGTTGTTAGCTTGCTGTATCCTTCTGACTGCTCTCGCAATAAGTTGAATTTATTTTGCTTGTAGCTGATGACACCCATGTGAGTTAGACAGTTTTGTGTGAGGTCGGCAAGAACTCACAACAACGCTGTTCGAGCACGGACTTCCTTTTTCCCAAATGCATGATCATCTAGGACAAGACCGGCCTGGGATATCATCGGCAGCTCAAGTCTTTCTCGGCAGACATTTGAGTCCAAGACTCCAAGGGACTAAGAAGGTTTTGGTTGAATCGTCCGCTCTATGCTAGAGAAACATTACTGCTCACCACGAGCTGCCTGACAAAATTTCCCAAAGTCTCTTTGTCTACTTCCGCGTTCTTCTTTGCCTGCGCCACCTTCGCAAGCACCTCGGCTGGGTCAGAACCCTCGGCCACCACAGGTGTCTTGCCCTGCTCTGCGTTTGCTAAAGCCAGTTTAGCATCCTGATAAACTTCGTCAATGTCCACATCAATAGACCATATCAGGTCAACCAGCAACTCTCCGAAGACAACTGCGTTTGAAGACTTGGCGGAGGAGGGGGATGGAAGGCGCTCCAACACAGACTGAATGAAGTCAGTGAGGCTTTGTGGCGAGAGTGCTTTTGTAGGAGACCATGTCTGCAAAGTAGAAGTGATTAATGTGTGGTAGGCCGTAGAGAGCACATCATTAGAGTTCGGGTCGGAAGGGTTACAATGAGGTGCGTTAAGGATATCACGACTATTCTTTCGTCAGCGATGAATCAAGCTTTAGGATTACAATTAATGCATACCACTCGGATTCTCCACCTGTCTCCCAGTTCTGAACACAGGCCTGAACAGATTCCACGACGTCCATGAATGATAATGTGTGAGGCCGAGCAGCGAGTCTCCGGCGGTCAAGAACGTTTGTTTGTGTGAGTTTGGTGTACCCAGCCAGCAACAATAACGCCCATCCCAGATAAGCGCTTAAATCAGAGCTGGCGCCACACAAAAGCAGTTCGATTCGATAGGCGCCCATGCAACCGACCGAGAAGTCGAGCCAAAGTGTCTTTTCGTCTTCGACAACGACGAGACACCTTGTCTTCCAGTCCCCACTCCCTCGCCTGCTCTCTCTACTTATCATGGGAGCAGTATCAATACTGGCCAACATCGGCGCTATCCTATAACGAACGGCAGCGAAATTCATCCTGCCGCCCACGTCCAGTAAATTCCAAATTCCTGTCCTTTGACCGCCCACGCCACGCGTTTTCGCACAAGTCGTCAGGCTCTATCCAGCCCCCTCTGTCTACTCCGACTTGGTCTTGTGTACCCTGCAGACCCTAGCTCATATCGCCGCATGACCAGGACGGCCCTGCATGCATCGTCCACGGAGTACCTGGATTCGCCTTCTAGCCTGAGTCAAGGCTTCCAAATATCGCGAGACAGCCTTCCCTTTCTGTTTCACGATTACGTGGTCTTCTGTGCAAATAATTTGCACCCGCTGAGTCCCTTTTTGTCTCTGATCTTGCCTGGCTATCACCGCTGCCAACCTGAAGCGTCCGCGCCAACGTCCGCAGCGTATATCCTTGCGATTCCCCACTCACAGAGAAAGCTATTGTACCTTCTGGACCGCAAGCCTTTCACTCTGATCAATCCTCTGACCAGTTCAACGTGCGCGCACCTCACTGGTCGACTGGGTGACCTCGGTGAAAGCAAGGCATCAGCATGTACAGGCACATGCACCGCTATCAAGCCCTGGATATCACATCTAGAACCGGAATGGCCTATCCCCTTCCATTCATGTTAGTGATTGGATGACGCAGCGCTTGACTCGTTGTTATGAACTTTGATTTGTGTGTTCGGATATATTGCCTTTTAATGCAATGATCTGGTGAGCATTCTAGCGACCATGAGGTGACTATATAGCCCTTTCTTGATGGACTGTCTGCGGATGAGGCTCCGTCCCCCCTCCCTTTCCATTACCTCGGCGGCCTTGGTGTCTTGCGTAGCTTTTGTTTTCCAGGACTAGTAATAGCCTTGCGCCTGTGGGATACAATGTTCGTCTCGAAGTTGATCGTTTTCTTCCAACTACTCGGGAGCCTCAGCTTCGTCCTAGGGCTAGTGCTAGGGCTACCTGTCATCCAAGTTGGATTCAATGACCGTACCATCAGCAAGGTCGAAGCGGATATGTTGCAAATCGCTGAACACAGCTGGGAGCTAGGCACAGCTTGTGAAGCTGAAGCGGAACTCGCTTCGCCAGCCCTCTCGGTCTTTCGCGCAAGTGCGTTCCCTCCGCCAACGCACTTGAATCCTGCGATCACAGGGAACTCAACAGCCATGATTGATATTGCTACCAAGTGTGTACTCTTTCTAATTATCATATTACGCCTACGTTTTTCAAATCCGGATTGTTGACATGTGTTTATTTGTTTATTTAGTATTGTAGAGACAAAGGTTCCAGGCACCCTCCCGCTTACTGACGGTGATGGTGCAGTTGGTGATCCCGCTAGTACGCTCCGTATACTAGTTTCCTGGAGATCCATCCCGCTTACTATCTTGATATAGGTCTGGGTGTTGCAGTGCTTCTAGCCAATTGGACGCGCGACGACCTTTCGGACGACTCCTTCTCAGTCGCGGCTCAAGAACAACTAGATTACCTCCTCACCGGTGCTCCCCGGACGGAAGACGGCGCTATATCTCATCGGGATACTCAAGTACAACTCTGGCACGTTATATGGTTCCCACATACTCTACGCTACAACTAAAATGTGATCCCTTTCACTAGGGCGGACTTTGTCTATATGGCTCCTCCCTTCATCGCATACTACGGCGCGCTGGCAGGGGGTGCTGTGGGAGCCGACCTGCTTCAACAAGCTTACGATCAATGTCGGCTGTATAGGAACTACTTGAGGGACCCAATTGGTTTATGGAGACATATTACGTTGGGAAACGGAACAGATGAGACGCATTGGGGTACAGGTAAGTCTATGAAATTGGACGTCACAGTGACCAAGTTAATATCTATGCAGGTAATGCATGGGCTGCAGCAGGGATGATGAGAGTGCTGCAGACAATCAGACATTCAGAACAGGCACAGGCGTTTCAAAGCCAACAGGAGGATTTGACTAATTGGATCCATGAAATTGTTAGTGCCGCATGGCAATTTCAGGTCAGTGTTCCTGTTCACACATGTACCCATCTCGAACTCCTTTGTTACTTTCTTTCTATAGCAAGCAAATGGCACGCTTCTGAATACTATCGATGCCTCTCCATGGGACTCCTTCGCAGACTCATCATCGACCGCCCTGCTTGCAGCCACGACCTACCGCCTTGCAACCATCACCTTTGACTTCTCCCTCATCGAATTTGCCAATAAAGCGATGGACGTCATTCGAAGAAGCGTCGACGACGACGGATGGTTGCAGAACACGGTGGACCCAGAGACCTTCAATACACCAAGTTTACCCGGGGAGCATAGCCCTGAGGGTCAGGCGTTTGTCCTGCTATTACATTCGGCCTGGAGAGATCTTGCTGAATGGATGGTCGGCGCGCTGCCCCCATGATGATTTGGATTCGGGGTAGCAACGAATAGCTTCGGTATTTCGGGCACAAAATATCACAAAGTGGACACATTCTATCCATAGTTCCTATACCCACGGAGGCATCTTGGTTATTACTTTCGTACGCTAGTTTGTTTTCTGGTATGTCTTGGTGGGAGAGAGAGAATATAATTGGGGGCTTCTAGCTGTGTTCTAGCATCTCATTCTCGAACGCAGCCATCACCGTCCTTCCCCTTTATGGTAACTTCCAGTTCCCATAGCCAATCAGATCTTTCTATTCGCTTACAAATCGGTTGGTGAGCGCGTGTCTATTCCCGCCTCGGTCAAACATAGACGCTCTGGACTTTGGACATTCCTCCGGCTGTCTCTCGCTTTTCTTTCTTTCTTTCGTTCGTGTGTGTGTCCTTCGTTGCCCCCACGGCCCTTGGCCCTCGTTCACTCGTTGGTCTGTCAAAGCTGTCGGTCTCGGTCCACTGAGCATGATGTTCGCCATGTTCGTCGTGTCTCTCTTCGCCGCCCTCGTCCTCTGCAGCCTCATGTTCCCCTCCGTGTGGGTCTCCATGGCCGGAGACGACTTCCTGGACGCGCATGAAGCTGGCCTAGCTTTGGTTTCTGCAAGTAAGTCTCTCACGTGTGTGTGTTCAATGCGATCAGAAAGCTGACGATGAAACTGCCCCGAACGTAGGGAACCCAGTGCGCGAGACAGGTCCTCCTGCTTGTATGGCGAAGCTCATCATGCTGAGACATAAGGTGTGTCTGAACTTTGCACCTCTGGTCCTTCGCGACCGCAATTGACGCTGGAACAACTTCCATAGATCAACCAGGCAAACTCGCGACGACGATGCAGCGTCTCGCACGCTCGTCAGGCAGCCTTCACTTTCAACACACCTCCCTCCCGTCCACCGCGTAACACTCCTTGGCGATTCGGGCGAGCACACGCGAAACAATATTATTGACAACTGAAACAACTCAAATCGAAATTTATCTGAATACACATATATTGTACGGCACATGATGATTATGCAGGGTGCTTGGGATAGTGGCGGAGGTAGCTTGAGGCGTCTATTGGGAGGAGTGGGGGATGTTGAGGAAGGGAATGATTTATTCGTACTGTAACTTTGGATGGCTATTACGATGATACAGGCTCTGTATACCCCTGAACTATAATACCTGTTTGTTACGTTGGTGCTCATGATATTGCGCTTTACTGTGATTGTCACTCCGGTCCGGTCTCTGTTGAAGTTCGTATTGCAAAGCGTAGCAAGGCTTATAGGCCCGCCATTTACGGTTGTAATTTTAGTTACAAGTCATGAGACAGGCAGGTGTAGAATTCTCGAGCGCACGAGCCCAGGATGGACATCATATTTATAGCCAGACCAAGTCAGATACGACCAAGGAACGAACTTTGCGTGCGGGAACAGAAAGTGGATACGTACCTAGTATCATTGTATCAGTGAAGCAAGTGATTAAATTGGGCACGGAACGTCCTATAGGCAAATCAAGACTTCTTGGAAGCTTTAGCAAAAAGCTAAGTATAGAGTATCAGCGATATTGCGCTATTAAGGATCATTGCTAGAAATATCTGTGTCGCCTCGGAGAACAGTCCGACAAAATATCGCAACCTAGGCAGGAGACGTGAGACTCGCATCGCTGAAACCCACCCTACAGGCTTGGTGTTTCTCCATACGGCAGCGCTTGGCTTCCGACAACATCTAGAGTGGCAAGAGCATCGCCTCGTTGTCCCAAGCCTGAGAGAGATGCGTGCCCTTGAATTGGAAACATCACTTTCCATCGAGGATCCCCGTTTTAACATGGCGTTTTGCAACAAAAGATGGCAGGAATTAAAACGAGGGCGGAAAAGGGCGATTGGTCACGGACGAGGATGGCCAACGAGGGTTCTTTGAGACGACTACCTCGGTAGACTGCGAGATGACTGAATAGCTGAAGTGTCTCAGAGGTGAACATGCCGCAATGACACCTCTCCCGGGGATCTTCTAAGCCAGAGTTGAGATATGGAGCATCAAGGACCGGGTAAATAATCACCAGGCATATAGTGAATCATTCTCCTCCTCGTTTCCCATGCCTCTCATCCTGTAATTGTCCGCATCTGCCGCATCATCTCCTTGAGGCTTGTGCACCTCGACTTTGACAACCAGTCTCCATGGAATAAGCACTAATCCCACAAAGCGTCCGTCAGGATTTATATGTTGTCTCGGGGCGAGACGGAACTCGTCCGTGTTGATGAGCAGGATATTGAGTTGTTTATCCGTCCCAGCAAAGGTGCCCAGGAAGATGCGACCATCCAAGATAGTGATGCGTAGCGATTGTCGGAGCAAGGATTTGAGGCTCTGTATGGCGGGGGTGTCCTCACCTCTGTCTTGAAGATTTAACGAGGCAACATGTTCGCTGAGAGAGGATGAGGTGCCAGAGGACATGACCGTCTGCGATCAAGCGACACGGCGCCTATTACAATGTATAGATATCGCGTGGCTTGACGACGAGCTCAACGTTCAATATTTAATACCCAAAATTCATAACCTGCTACAAGATTAAATACCTAATTATACAAGGGAAGACACATGTGGGATATATCGATATATCATGACAGACCAAGAAGTAATGGAAGCGGAAACACATCGATGTACGACAAAACGAGACGGACTAGTTGGTAAACTTCGCGCGTCTGCTGGAGACTGCTGACAACGCGCTCGGGGCCTTGGATAACCTTGCACCTTGTTTCCCACTCCGAGCTTGAGAGGACTCGCCACTGGGGTTAGGCCCTTTACGAGTCGCCGTGACAGAGCCACCACCCGTCTTCGAGGACTTGCCAATGCCTGTCACCGCGGATGCTCGTCCAGTTCCCGCATTGCGAGAGCCACCTTCTGTGCGAGCCCATTTCTGTTGACGGGCTATGTCCTGAGTGCTTTCTCCACTTTGCGGCTTCTGGGCAATTTCTGGTCAGCTCCAAGTTATATGAGCCATACATTTTCCTACCTGTAACATGTCCCAGTCCATCTGATTTGATTGTGCGGAGCGGCCGGGCTTTCTAGACGTGGCAATCTCTTTGACAAGGATATCCTCGCCCTCATCATCCATGTCATTGTCAGGATCCATCCACGAGACGTCCTCCGGGTTGATAGTTTTCACGGTCTAGAAACAGAAAAGTCAGCGAAGCGGATATGCGGGTACATCGAGCATGCTGACCGCTTCTCCTCGAGCTACTTTGCGGAGTTCCTCTTGCAGTTGCATGGCAGACACAACTTCGGGTTCGTCGTTCTCATCATCCTCATCCTGTCCTTCATCAATCCGCTCGTTCTCCCTATCGACGAACGTCAAACTGAAGTCGTCGTTCTCAAGGTGAGCAAATTCTTCATTATCATCCTCTAGCTCCGCATGGTACGCTTGCACAAAGGCCTTCGTCGCGTCGTATTTTCCTGCAGACAAACATCAGGCAACAAGTAGGATAACTCATTAACGAATACTTGCCCAGAGCGTCAAGTGTATCTCCATCTATTTTTCTCTTCTTGCTCATCTTTTGTCGACGATACTTCGCGTTCGGGTCGTCGTCGTCCTCACTCTCTGAGTTTTCAAAGTCATAGCCACGATCTCGCCTCTTCGTCCGAAGCTTACCCTCGGCAGCATCTCTGGCAAGCTTCTCGTCCGCTGCGTCGTCCAAAGCGCGATGTTCCCTGTTGTAAAGCAGCGTCAAAAACGGGAGAATATCAAGTAAACGGAACTGAGAACTGACTGGACTTTCTCCAAGACCTTTGCTTCATTCAATGTCTCCACATCCATCGCTGTATCGTTCACAAGTTCCTCGAGAATTCCATCTTGATCTTCACCATCCAGCTCTTCCTCATCGTCATCTTTCTTCTTTCGTACACCGAATGCAAGTCCATCGTCCTCGTCCGACTCCTCAGCTTCCCCTTCGATGAAGGCTGACTTCTCTAGCTTCTTCTTACTGGCCTGTAATACTTTGGCGCGCGCTGGATGGCGACCTAGAACCTCGAAAATGTTCCGTCTAGGAGGACTTGGTGAAGCACTGGAACGATATCCACCAGATTTTCCTTTGCCAAGCTCAGGCGTAGATCGCCGTTTCCTCAGCCGCCCCATACGAGGGACCTCAGCCTCATCCTCGTCTTCATCCGCATCACGGTTGGCAATGGGACTTAGGGCGAGTGTGCCGAGGGGACGTCTTTGCGTTGACATCATTGATCGCAACCCCTGCAACGCTGGAGACGACTCGCTGAAGAATGGGGATGTGTCAAGGGCCCACCTATCCTTGCGGGAAGAACTCGGTCGCGTCTGTGTCAGGAATCTATGATGGTAATGGCGTTTGGTCAGCTGAAGAGAGATATGGGAAGGAAGGAGGAAGGTACCCGGTTTCGTTCACGTAGACACTTCGTTGGGATGGAGGTGCCTTCACAGCATCTTCAAGAAGGAATTCTTGCTCCTTCTCAAAGATATCATCTGCCTTCCTGAGTAGGTTTTCATCTACATCAAGAGCGGGCTGAAGCTGGGCATCCATCGTCAACGAGAGGTCTTTCGAGCTTTGCGGAGGCCGGAGCTTCTGGAGGGCACTTCCGCTCTGTTTCACTGGTTCAATCTTTACTTGGAACGAAGATTGAAACACGTCTAGACTCTCACCTTTTCCGGAGTGAAGAATTGGGAAAAGCCCGCTGCTTTCAACTTCTGTGGCAAAGCAGACAGCTGACTGACACTTTGGGTTTTATCGTCAAACAGTTGTGTGAATGCAGGTCGAATGTCAGCAGCAGGCTCCAAACCACACAATTCATCCTCTGCATTCTTTCCCCTTTCCTCTGCCGCACCGTCATCGCTAAAGAATTCATCCAGGCCTTTCCCGCCAGGACTACTAAGAGGTAACGGGGTCAATACTCGCGAAGGACCCGCAGGGGTACTGTGCTTCGAAAGGGTGAATATCGAACGGACAGGTCTACTCGACGGACTGAGGAAGAAACTCTCTTCGTCTTCATCCTCCTTTGCGGTGATAATCTCCTTGAACGGCGTTCGCTCGTCTTCCAGTAAAGTCACCTCCGCATCTCTACGGGAAGATGGCGACCCTATAAGTCCAAGCGAACTGTCCAAGGAGAACAGAGATCCTGACATTCCTCTCCTAAGAGGCATTCGCCCGGAAGGAGAGACGTACTGCGATGCAACGGCAGTATTCTCCTTGTCCTCCCCTCTGTCAAACATCCAGCCGGCGTCGTTCTCTTTGTCCGTCCCATCTTCTGTGCGTTCTTCCAGGGAAGATACAGAATGACGATCGTTCAATACAGGTTCAGAGTCGCCTTGTGAAGATGAGCCGATGATCAAAGAAGTATCTGGGACCAGCACCCGGCCAAAGCGCTGTGTAGATGTGAGCGGACCTTGGTTCTCTTCGTCTTCGTCTGAGTCGACTACCGCAGGCCGGAACGCTCGTGTAGCAAGAGTTCTACGGGGCTTGTGGTAGACGTTCTCCGTGTCTTCGTTCTCATCTTCGTCTTCAGTCGCCACGGGAACCTCATTTTCTGGCTGATCATCCTCGGTCGTAGCAACATTTTCCTTCCCGCCCTGGCTGTCAGACTCATCTTCACTTCCAACTTCGCCCTGAGGAGCCCAGTCATCGTCACCGCTATCGCCCTCTTCCTCGCCTTCACTCTGCTCTCCGTATTCCCTTCTCTGTGCAGCCTCAAGACCTTTCACCGCTAACATCCGTAACCTCTCTCTCTTTAAGCTCTCCTTCTCCCCCTCGTCCGTCTCTCTAAGAGCACCCCTAGATGGTCCACCTCGCTTATAGAACTCTTGCTCCTTCTGCCTCGTCAACTCCTTACTCTGCTTCTCACTCGCCATCAACAAAATCCTATTCAGTGCATTCTTCCCTACTCTAGTTGGCGCCACACCGTGTCTCTTGTCTTTATCCGCCTGGGCCTGAGCCTGAGCTGAGAATGACGGAGCAGCAGCGATGATGAGCGCCTGGAAATCCTGCTTTCCTTCAGCTTTCTTCTTGTGTGGGGACCGTCCTGCGTATATTAGCTGGTTCTTCCTCCCAACGGACGGCCGAATATGCTTTGCCTTCATTGCTCTCCTATCTTTCTCTTCTTCCTTGGCTACGACGCGCATATCGTCGTCCACCACTTCTAAGCCATCATCCTCGCTGTCACTCACATTGCCACTCGTAGATTGTTTACTTTGTTCTAATGCGCGCATTTTGAGTTCACGGAGCTGTTTCTGTCGTTCCTCTCTAGCGCGCTTCTCCTGATTCTCTCTGATAATAGTGGATACTTCCGGCATGTCCTCGTCCTCATCTGAAGACGCGGCCGCAAACACATGCGAGGGACCGGGGAGAACGGAAGTTGCTGTGCCATCCAACAGACCATTGGATGCAAAGCCAAACACATCGTTATCTTCCTCTTTCTGTGATACAGCTTTGCCGTAACTCGGACGCGTCGAATATGAAGCCGAAGGGTTCGAAGTGCCAAGGAGACCTGTTGGCTTCAATCCAAAGACGTCATCATCTTGCTCTACGGTCTTCGAGCGTAAACGCGAGTTCGAAGGTGACGGTGGACGTCGGAGAAGTAACAAGGGCTTCGTGAACAATGATCTCTTCGGTGGACTCTTTGGGCGCACAGGAGATGAGGAGAATGACTGGATGGGGTCGGAAGAGAGCGCAGTTGGGTCATTGGATTGTGATTGACGTGGACGCGACTCGGAAGGGGCGGTTCTGTGAGGTATTTGCGTTAATTATGTGTGATAGTATATTACACAGCGCATGGAGGCCGGACAAAGAACAAAGAGCTCACATGAACTTCGCGAATAAAGCAGTAAGGGGAAGCTGCTTCTCTGTGCGCGGAATGGCAACTTGCTGATCTGCCTTGATTCGCGCGGTAGCTTTCTGAGTTTCGAGAAGTTCTTTCTTTGTGGGAGGCTGAGCGCATGGTACAGTGAACAGTCAGTGGCACTTCACGGGTGCAATAGCTATAGGTCCATGCACCTTGACCCGCGTCGCTTTCTCCTTCCCCTTCCCCTTGGACTTACCTTGCGTCTCTTTGTTCTTGCGGAAGCCAGAGGGGAGCGATTCATCGTCCTCATCTTGCTCTTTGTCCTCAGACAGTCTTAGTGTGCTCTTTCTCTGCTTTGCTCTAGCCTTTCCTTTCGTGCGCGAAGAGGACATGTCCTGTGATGTAGGCGGGGTAGGCGAGGATCGAGTGGCAGACGGTGGGGTATTTATATGATGTAGCCTATCGGGGGAGGTCTGCGGGGAGGAACGCGCCTCTTCATTAGCATTAGCGCCAAGTACTACTTGTTCGTCCTCGGACTCTTTGTCTGATTCTTTGAGTATGACCCGTCGAGCGGAACGCCGAGTAATAGGAAGTGGGCTTGATAAGTGCTGATGTGGTTGCGAGCTACTGGTGGGAGCACTAAGCGGGCCATCGAAAGGATCGTCTGCAGAAATATTATCCACCGCAGGAACGGCGGCCACAGACGAAGAATGTCTCTCAAGTCGTGTAGATCGATCAGACTCGGATGGTCCATGCTCGCCCTCAAGCGCTGCCTCACCGACGCGCGGTGCCCCTTCCATGTCATCGTCGTCCTGCTCAGCTTCCTTATCCAACCGTTCAAGCTCTCGTCGCCAGTCCCACTTAAAATCTTTTGCAGGGGAAGATCCCGGGGATGAAGACGAGGATTTTCTGATTTCTTGCTCGCCTTCGTGCGCGTCGTCGGCCTCGGCCTCGTCGTTGTCGTCGTCATCACGTGTCATTGAGTAATCGAACACGGAGGACGCGTCCGAGTCTGGGGGATAGTCTCGTGCAGATATCGAGTAAGTCGGGCTGCTGTTGGTGGATGAGAAGCTGGCATCGGCGAGGTCGCTCTGGGCAAAAGAGGCGTCGACTGTGCCAAGGGTGTTGTCTACGTCAGGCTCTGGGTCGGGTTTGCGGGAACGACCGTATGTCCTTGTGGGGCGTCTGATACCTTCTGTAGAGTCCATGGCTGTGATGGACGACGACGAGAGGGTCTTGGGCGATGAGAAGGATGGTCGTGGGGCTGAGATGGACGTCTGATTCCCAGCGCTCGTCCGTGGCGAGCCGGACGCTGTTACCCGTCACACAACACCCACACAAACACGCCTGTCACAGGCCATGTCACAGAAACGCGTATTAACAGGTCTCGTCACGTGGGCGTGTTTCTTTTGCGTCATGGAAATTATGTCATTGTTCAACTTCTGACATTGTCACGGCATAACTCTCAGATAAACACTCGACGAGCAACAACGCATGTATACACAACAAAAACTACATAAGGCATACATTGTAACACCAACACGGACAATGGCGACCAACGATTCCACCAGACAGGGATGACAACAACGAGAGGTCCCAATCAACGTTGGCATTCCGAGCAGAGGTACAAGAATAGCGGTGGTGCTGGCGACGACATCATAGTCGAGAAAGACTTGACACAGGCTGGTGGGAGGATATCGGCGAGAAAGGCGAAATCGGACGACAACAAGCGTATCCGTGTAGCAGACGTGGTCCCGGGGGTCGGCCGAGTGGTACCTCATGAAATTGCCTGGGAAGATGGCAATAGGATAGCATGATTGCCAGACACAGGACCCAGGAGTCGACCGAGTGGTACCTCAAGAAATTGCCAAAGAAGATAACAGTAGAATGGCAGTGAATAAATAGCAACGAGGATAGCAACGCGAGACAGTGGCCACAGGTAAAACACTAGGAGGAGACACGACGACGGTGAGACTGACTGGGACGACTCTGAAGCCAAGACGACATGAGTGAGGGAAGCAGGTCAGAATGACAAACAAGCGCCCGAACCAATGCAGTTAGAGCTAGCTTTCCTTTTATGGATGAACTACATAGTACCTCAGCCACAGCCAACGCAGGCGCTTCCGGATTAAGAATATTGTCGCCTGCTCAACCTCCCGACCCCCTCAAGATCCCCTCAAGATGAGGTGAGTATGCTAGTACACCGTATGAAAAGTGTCGGAACTGATTTTATCGCTGCAGTCACCGTAAGGTCTGTGAAAATTATGCTAGTCCGAAAAATGAGCACCCAGAACTAAGGCCGTGTTTACCACTGCATAGTACGAAGCCCCCCGTCACGGTTCGTTAGGATTCCTGCCCCGCAAGCGTGCTGCGCGCCACCGTGGAAAGGTCAAGTCCTTCCCCAAGGTAGGAATCGCGAAGTTGTGATAATACGTGCAGGGCTAAATATTTAATCATGCAGGATGACCCCAAGAAGCCCGTCCACTTGACTGCTGTCATGGGCTACAAGGCCGGTATGACCCATGTCGTCCGTGACCTTGACCGTCCGGGATCGAGTGCGTGAAATTCTGTATAACATGCATATTTGAACCTTATTATTGACATACAACAGAGATGCACAAGCGTGAGGTCGTGGAGGCAGTATCTATCGTTGAGACCCCCCCAATGATTGTCGTTGGTGTTGTCGGCTACGTCGAGACACCCCGTGGTCTCCGCACTCTCACCACCGTCTGGGCGTCCCATCTCTCCGACGAGCTCAAGCGTCGGTTCTACAAGAACTGGTACCGCTCGAAGAAGAAGGCCTTCACTCGCTACGCCAAGAAACACTCTGAGGATGGTGGCAAGTCCATCGCCCGCGAAATTGAGCGTATCCGCAAGTATTGCACTGTCGTCCGTGTCTTGGCGCACACCCAGATTCGCAAGACCGGTCTCAGCCAGAAGAAGGCTCACCTCATGGAGATCCAGATCAATGGTGGCTCCATTGCCGACAAGGTCGAGTTCGCTCAGGGCCTGTTCGAGAAGCCCATCCCCGTTACCAGCGTCTTCGAGCAGGATGAGGTTATTGATGTCATTGCGGTGACAAAGGGTCACGGTTTCGAGGGTGTCACCCATCGTTGGGGTACCAAGAAGCTTCCTCGTAAGACTCACAAAGGTCTCCGCAAGGTCGCTTGTATCGGTGCATGGCATCCTTCCAAGGTCATGTTCTCCGTTGCTCGTGCAGGTCAAAGTATGTAATTTGCTCTCCACGTTCGATCGGGCGCACTCTAACCGCTTTTCTCTGATAGACGGTTACCACCACCGTACCGAGCTCAACAAGAAGATCTACCGTATCGGCTCTGGCGAGGATGCGGCTAACGCTTCGACCGAGCACGACATCACCCAGAAGGCGATTACACCAATGGGTGGCTTCCCTCACTACGGTATCGTCAAGAACGATTTCCTCATGCTCAAGGGCTCCATCCCCGGAACCAAGAAGCGTGTTGTCACCCTCCGCAAATCGCTCATGGTGCACACCTCTCGCCGGGATCTTGAGAAGGTTCAGCTCAAGTTCATCGATACTTCCTCGAAGTTTGGCGTAAGTCCAGCTTACCTCACACTCATGTTGCAGCATTTCTTTAACCGTTTTCCATCCTACAGCACGGTGCTTTCCAGACCTTCGAAGAAAAGGCCGCGTTCTTGGGAACGCTCAAGGCCCGGGCATGATGTGTTTCTGTACTACATACTTTTTCTTCTACCTCTCATCGTTAGGCACCATGTCTTTCCCTACGTTCATGCTATGTTCCGTACTGCCAATGCCATCAGTCGTTTTCGCTAGCTGTAAACTCTTTTTGTGAGGCAAAACTCCTGACTGGGATTGGCCAGAGCCAGAGCGCTGATTTCGACCAATCAGCTTCGGACAAAAAGTAGTCATTGGGCGCCTAATGGCAGGTCTCGCCGGATTTCGCTTTTGAGAAAGTTGAAAGCTCACAGGCTTCCAACACAACCGGGAACGCGTCCTCCACGCTCCCTCCATCTTCGTGCGCGTTTGGTGCACTCCGCGGTATGTTTTTCCGCTCAAATACACGTCGGCATCCTCATTCATTTTGGGTAGGATGACTGAGTGTCATATTGATGCTGAGAGTGTCCTCTCTGGGCCTCAGATGCTACAGCCATACGTTGCATTCTGCTTTCTTGCAATGTCACCCAAGGCTAGCCAAAGCTGTCGTTCCACACTCGAAACGATTCGCTTCCAATATCGGGCAGGGAGTTCCGCCAGCGGACCTGGACAGCAGTCGGACGAGCGGCCAAAGCGACGTCGGAGACTCGTCGGTGGAGGGTCAGCAGCAAGATACGGAGAGTTTTCAGAGCGCAGAGGAGGAGGAGGAGGATCAGCTGTCGTCGTCAGATTTTCCTCGAGGAAACCGACATCGCAAGCCGGTGCTCCCGCTTTCGTCGTCTACGATGCAGAGGTACAAGTGGAAGGACAGAGTAGTAAAGCGAGAAAATGCTATGCAAATAGTCCCTCGAACAGACAAAATTGGTGCTACGAATGCAAAGGATATCGCCGGCACGTACGCCCGTTTCGAAGTTTCTGTCCAGCAAACCTCAGCTGCGCTCCGTCTCGGGGGGAACAAACTTGCATTCGATCATGTTCAACATATCCTTCCTCCTCATATACCTGGGAAGCCTGCTGTTGGTCCACTAGGTATGGTCCAGGAAGAAGAAAAGTACCACGATCCTACACTGTCTACCGAACAACGCGAGATTCACGACAAGGCTCTCGATGTGCTCGCCGAGACGACGTCCATACCGGACGCTTGGAGTGCTTACCAGACGTTGATGGCTTTACCCCGGAACGGTACGCGTCTTCGGGTACCCTGGCAGCACCTTCACCGCTTGACTCGCCTGATCGCCGGTGTCCGCCCTCGTACTCGAACCCTTTTCGTTCAGCTCCTCTCTGTGATGTCCACCATTCATAGAAGCGGTGGCACGATCCAGCTGTGGCAGTGGAATGCCTTGATAGATTTTGCAGGGAAGGGATGGCGGAAGACGAGGACTGAGGATTTCAAGACTGCTCTAGACGTTTACCACGATTTGATATCGCATAAACCCCCAGGCGCCACATTCTCCAGGAAACAAGGCTCTGACCTTGTGGATATAGATGAGGTAGAGGAAGAGGCTTCCTTGGAACCTGACATTGTCACATACACGACGTTGTTGCATATCGCCGCGCGTACCTCGGACGATCAGACCTTCCGGCACGGCTACACTCTGCTCGAAAGCTCTGGTCTACCTGCTAACCGTATCACTCTTCTCGCCCTAATACGATATCATACCCATCGTGGTGATCCTGAGGGCGTGCGCACGTTGTTGAGGAAGATTAGAGCCTCAGGTTTCCCCCTCGGATTAGATGGCATCAATGCTTGCGTATGGGCCTTCGCTCGCCATGGACGATTGGACTCCGCCATGCAAATATACCGAGTTCTACAGGCGAACCTAACTGGTACCTCCAACCAGAAGGTGAGGGCTCTCAAGCGGTCACTCGAAGCCGAAGGCATTCCCATCCCCAAGAAAATGGTCCCTGACCATATCACGTATATTTCCCTCATCCAGGCGCTGGCTACCCATGGAGACCTCCCACAGTGTCTACAAGTCTTTATAGACATGCTCACGGCTCTTAGACCGTCCCTAGATGCTCCAGGAGAGAAGACTGCAGACGCTCCGTCTCTTTTACCCGCGTACCGAGCCATTTTCCATGGCTTCCATCGCCATGCGCCAGGTGCCAGTGCATTGAGCAGTCATGGCAGTGGTTCCCGTCAATCCCCGGTTCTACGAAGCAAGGCAGAATCTTCAAAATGGAATCAGGATACGCTGGAGATGTTGTACAGTGATTTTCTAGGCCTACCCAAGACGGCACAGCCTAGCGAACGGTTGATCTATTGGCTGTTGATGGCGTTTGCCAAAGTCAGTGAAGACGACATGGCGAAGCTCCGTGAGGTATATAGCCAGTTGGAGGTGCGGTTCGGAGGGCAATGGGGAGGCAGGCTCGCGGTATTAAAGGAGAAGATCTACAAAACATCTTAATTGCATTGCTATCTCTGTTGTCGTTACTGCTATTGGTACAAATATCTCTATCAAGCACTGAGTATGACCGATGAAGCATCGATGAAGTCCGAGAGTTGTTAAACGGTATTACTTGAGAGAGGACGAACGTGTGGGACGGTGTGTTACATCTTACCACCGTGTTCCGTCCGCCATTGTACATACTCACTCCACCCTACTGTGCACTTCTTGCTCTGGTACCTACGCACTTTCACACTTCGCCGAATGTCCTCTGTGATAGGACCATCCCAACCTGCCTTGCGGATGGCACTATCTATAGTCTCAATCTTGTCCCACCCTTGCTCTGGCGCGATCTCAGGCAGATATGTGGCGTTATATGTCTGCCTGAATGTGCGACGGGTGGGTATGAATGTAGAGGACGAAAGGGGCGATGGCGCAGAAGAAGACTCTGATGCGATAGACGAAGGATGGGGGAAAGTGATATAAATCCCGTGTGCTCCGACAGTCCAGTCCAGATAGGACGAAGCGTCTTCAAAGTCTGTGAGTAAGGATATACTATACAGGTGGATTAACCGATTAGTAGGGTGAGCATGCAACTACTGGACGGTGAAGATAACACTGGATCCATACCCGCACTCGAGACCGCTCAACTCCGACTCCTCGATCTTCCTGAACCTGGAATCACGGAATGCACTAGTGAGTGCGTACTCAGCCAGGCCCTCTCTAAGAGGCATAGCCTCGAAGTTGCCTATGCAGCCCCTTAATCTAGGCGCACGACCAGGACGTGAAGAACGAGTGTTCCATGTCACAAAGAGCGGGCTGTAAAGATTTATTCATATATGATTTTCTATATTGGGTCAGGGCGACTCACTATTTCTCGTCTGGGAATTGGGGAGGTAGTGGATGATATGAAGTGAGCGCACAGAACAGTGTGTCGAAGGCGTAGAAGCAGTGCTCGGGACGGCAGACTTCAGACTCGTCGACATCCAGCAGATCTGTGCCAGGATTCGGAGGAATGAGTGCCATCGGAGCGTTGCTACAAGCTCAGGGTAGTCGGAATGGAGCACGCAGCAGTACGGCCGACGAGAGGCGGAAGGAAGGAGTTTGAGTTTGGGATCGGCGCTTCACAGACGGTAAGTGGGCGTTTCTGAGAAGAGAATGTGACATTTCCGAGGTATGTACGAAGCGAAAAGCAGGAATCATAAAAGTATATCCTACAAATAACCTCGTCATATTTACAGGGTATTGTAAAGTAAAGCATGTGGGCAAGAAGGTTAGGAATCAATGGGAAATTTTAATTACATAAAATAATAGGGACAAAATCCTTGCAAGAATGACGAGGAGGACACACATGAACGATAATCCTAAACGGGTCGTGAGACATACTAGGCGTGACAGATAGCAGGGAGGAGACTATGCAATATAAGGGAAATATGATGAATGCGACTGATAGCTGAGACAGAAAACAATGTGGGGTGAGATGCCGAGTGGGAAATGGAGAATCCGAGAGAACGACAGGCGGCGAGAGGCGGCCTGCGCCCTGAGTTATACTATTATACTGAGCAACAGCTCCAAGATGCTGAGCGCGCCTTCTCTTTGGCCTCCTCTTCGTCGGCCTGTGCTGCCCATACGGGCGAAGTGATGGGTGTGAGAAAGACGCTATCTCGTTTCTTGAGCTCGTTCTCTTCTTCGATGGCGTCTTTGCGTTTTATGATTGCGCTGAGCAATGAGTCGAAAAGATCCTGGATGCCTGTATCATCGGACAGGAGTGAGCACCGACGAAGATCATCGAACCTTTCCCAAAGAGGATACGTGGGCTTACGAACCAGTGTCATCTTTAGCAGAAACCTCAAACAGTTCCATGCCTTTCTCGAGCCCCCATTCGCGGCTGTCCACGTCATAGCGATCCTCTTCGTCTTCATCCTGGTGGCTGTGACGACTGTTGCTGCTGGAATCTCCCACGTCGTTCCATCCGCTGCTTCCGTATCCCGTGTGTCCGCCAAAACGAGATTGCGCAGGTCGTGGAGGAATAGCGGTGGTATTAGCTCTCTGGAGGAGTGCTCCTCCACTTTTAGCTCTTGGTCGGGTATACGCCGCGGAAGTTGAGGAGCGTGTTATTCCGGATGACCGAGAATCATGACTGTCATCCGTTTCACAGGAAGGTGTCAAGGGCTTCGTCGGGAATGTAATCGGAACCGAGCGCATGCTTGTGAATGATGTGAAGCGAGGGCGCATGTAAGCAAAAGTTGAAGATAGTGGAGGCGGTGGTGCTGGAGGAGACGGCGGCCGAGGGGGCGGGAACCAGTTGTGCAAAGATAGTCGCGCCAGATCTGGAGTAACCTGACGATACCTTTGGAGGTCGGCTTTAGAACCGACGATATAGATAATAAGGTCCGGAGAGCAATTTCGTTTCAATTCTACGTCGGGCGGTCATTTCAGCATTCCTCCGTCGAAACACGGAAGGACTTGTAATGGAGAGACGGACATACCTTCTAACCAGCCACGTACGTCTTCAAAGGTATCTGCATTCGTTATATCATACAACAGGAGGGCGGCGTTTGCTCCGCGATAGTACATAGGTGCCTGTGTGAAACAACATAAGCATAGCACTACGCAAACAGTCTGCTCCAAGAGCTCACCATGGATCTAAACCGCTCCTGACCAGCCGTATCCCACAACTGTAATCGTACCCTCACCCCATGTACATACACTTTCTTCGTAACAAAGAATGCGCCGGTGGTTGATGTAGTATTCTTCGGCTCGAATTTATTTTGGGTATATCTGTGCAACAGGCTGGTCTTGCCTACACCTGCGATCGCGAGTGATGCGCTTTAGTGTCTAAACAATGGAACAATGCGCGCGGTAGGCGTACCTGTGTTGCCCATAATTACGATCTTTGCATCGACCCCTTGGTCGTAGTTGATTCGTCCATATGGATCCTGTCGTGAGCGTTCCACCATGCCAGCTCGTAAAGAAAAGACGACAGCCCTAAGGATGGGAAAGGGGCCGCGAGGGCAGGGGAAAGATTGGAAGCGAAAGGACGGAAACCCGCCAAGTTATGTGGCTGCAGACAACTACGGGCGCCAAGCTTGAACAGAGAAACACAACTACGCGAGCCACGTGCTCCTATTCAGGCAGTCCGGCTTACCGGCGCGCTTATCCGGCTAACGCTTGCCAACGCTATCTGCGGGAAATGGAGCACAGGACAACGACCGGGCTACTGAGAAGGCCAGAATCTGAGAACCTCCGAGAACATATATGGCTGTACGGTAACACCACAGCGGCTCATCAGTCGCAGTCCAGTCCGACTAGCGTTCCACCCGGTGTCTAAACCCGGAGAATTGCTTGTTATCGACACGGAGCATAGCGATCAGTGGGAACACTCCGACAGGCACTACACGATTGCGAAAACTCAGTCCATAAATACCGGCGGATGTGTGCAAAAGGCAAGTTACAAGAAGCTCGTGCCGTAACGGGGCATGCGCATACGATTTTCGTGGGTGCAAAAGTAATATAAGACATAACATGACCATCCCATAGTAGCCGAAGAACGACAGGGGGCGCCTACTCCTGCGCCTGAACGGGGAACTCGAAGACGACATCCTTTCCTGTCAGACGACGGTAGACAGAAGAGAATGAATCGAGTTTGTACTCGAGCGATGTGGCGTCTTTCGAGTCGAGGAAACTGGATACAAGACAATCGTGAGCGATGTGACTTCCATCTCGGTGAGCATTATGGACACCTACACTTTGAGGAGTTTTGAGCCATCGACGGCAACTCGTGTCCGCTTGCCGACAATTTCCGTGGGGAAGACAAGGTCCTCGAGGATCTTCTCGTGGACGCTGGTAAGGGTACGGCTGCGAGGCCTCTTCTGCTTGACACGGGAAGTCCGGGTGGGCTTGCGCAGCATCCGGCGCTGAGCAACGAAAACAACATGGCGGTCAGAGAATTTCTTCTCGAGCTCCCGGGTCAGCCTATCCCAAACGTGTGTCACTAATCCGCCAGTTACTAACTCAGCACTTGCGGAGCGCACCTCTGCTGAACCTTGTGGAAGGCCTTCAACTGGGGCACGGGAACAAAGATAACGATGGCCTTCTTGCCACCACGGACATCGACCTCACGGGCAGCAGAGATCTGGAGGGGTCGGAGTTCAGCCTTGAGTTCGGGAACGTTGTTTTCGAGGTCGATCAGAGCTTGAGCGACGTTGACCTCAGTCTCGTCAGGGGCAGTGGTGGGCGCATTGGCCGTGCGGAGGATCTTATGCTGGACGGACATGTTGAGTCTTGAGGCCCTAATGAAGTTCGTTGTGCCGTCAGCATCCACCAATACCGAGACGCATCCAACCCCTTCCTGCCGTTCCTGCACTCATTCTACCTCTTGAGTCCATTCTTAACCCTCCCATAGGCCTCACAAACAGCATTTCATCGTGAATATTGTACTCACCGTGCTTATCGCCGTCGGTTTTGATGTCTGTACCTCGCGCCGCTGCCTATGGTCTCGCTAGCATTGCCTGTTTGGGCGCCTTTCTCGCGTGGGAAGTGGCGTACGTAAGCAACGAAGCCGCATAATTTCCATTCTGAGACCTGGCGAGGTCGCTTGTGAGACTTGCAACTCAGAAAATGCCACTCGACCGTCGCTTTATGTGAACTGACTTGGACGCTTGAACGGAGGAAGATCCGTCTAAACTTGGGAATATGCATCCATTTGCTACATATGTCCTCCGCAGCTATTTCCACGCCTCAGGATGGAACGAGGATAACCTCTACGCAAACTTGACCAGGTCATCAAATGGTACGTCTTATTATGTTCATAACAATGTTGCGTATACCGACTCTTTCTCCAGCAATCCTAGACTTTAGTGTCCCCAGAGGACTCAACTTCTCCATCTCGAAGGCACCTAACTCCCTCTTCAAAACGTCCTATTCCATGACCGCTCTCCCCTCATTACACGGCTCAGTAGGCTACATATTTACATCATGCGATCTGGACATCAAGAGTTCGGGAAATGTGCGAGTCAAAGACATGGTAGATCGTTTCAAGGTCTATGACCAACCTCGGAGGCCAGAAGGGAAGGAAGAGGAATGGCTTGCAGGTGAGCGAGTTGACACTCGTGGTGAGTAAACAAACTGCTCACACTCGCCCACATTACTCATCTGTAGATTAATAGACTATCTGCTGTACGGCCGCATCTACGTTCCAACTGGAAGACTGGACGCTGTTTATTCTACTCGTTTGAGCCCGACCTTGCAAGCCGTTGTAGCCGCCATTTCCGATCCTCGCTACAGCCTATATTCCAACGAAAAGGCGCGTAGTGGTGTCTCTCCGAGCAACCTTATGCTTAGCCTACAACACGACACTGGAAGGTGGTGTACAGAGTATACATACAGTGCTGAGGATGGAATGTGGGGTGCTCGGTGTTTACATAACTTCGGCAAGGTTGGGACATCCGCAGATATGTCGGACGAATCATCGAAGGCTGGTTCAAAACCCAAACGGGTGGACGAGGAAGATGCGATGGAGGGTGGTTTGAAGGGTCGAATTTCCGCCGGTGCGGAATTCTATCTGAGTGCCAAGGAGAAGAGCGCTGGTGGTGAGTACTCCCTGCTACTTCTCCGGGCATGCTCAACGAGCAGGCTTATTTAGTGTCCGCCGGCCTTCGTTTTACAACTCTTCCGGACGCAACTCCGCCATCGTTCCAAGTTCCGCCATCGCCTACCGGCGAAACAACTTCGAAGGGCCCGCCTTCCCAACCTCCGACCACTATCACGGCTCTATTCAACCCAATGCTTGGACACATATCTGGTGCCTACGCTGCACGCGTTTCTCGTGACCTGTCACTGTGTTCTCGCTTCGATTTCAATGTCTACAGCTATGAGAGCGAGTGGGCTGTAGGTGCTGAATGGTGGACAAGACGTAAAGCTAAGCCTAACCGCGAACCAGCTGTGGTCGCCGACCCATTATCGCCTTACGTCCCTGCTATGACCCCACCTATAGAGCACCATATGGACGAAGAGGTTCTAGGCGTGGTAAAAGCTCGAGCATCGACCACAACGGTACGGTAGTTAGTATCCGTGCGTTAGCCTCCTCTAACATTCAGCACTTACAGGACGTCTCGATTATGTGGGAAGGCAGAATACGAAATCTGCTGGTCAGCTTGGGAGTCGTCTCAAATTTATCAAGCCGTGCAAAACCTATCAAGGCCATAGGGCTTGAGTTGTCATATTTCAGTTCAGGCTAGCCGTTGCTTTGAATCAATGTACACTAATCAACAGAACGTTTTTTATCCCCTCTGGATGAACATATACTATTAAAAAGCACCGCTAAATTTCTCAGCCAACCTGGGTGATATGATATCGAATACAAAAACACTAGGATGCCAAACCAAAAGGTAGCGGATACAGGAAGCAGAGAGGTGGGGTATCATCAACAGTTACGCATCAAGTCAGAAAGTCCAATCCTAAAACACAAGCACAAGTCAATATCAACGCAGATACATTCAGCGAATGAAAGGAATCAAGGAAGTCAGCAGCCATATGTATATTTTTTTTAGCTTTCCTTCGCGGCTGGAGATGCTGCAGACCCACGCTCTCGCTTAGCGAGAGGAGTGCCTCCAAGCGACCTTGCTAACTTGGAGATCGCGTCAACGGTAATGACAGGTCGAACGGCATGTGGAGCACGATGAATGCCAGGGCCTGTTGGAGGCGTGGAATGATTGCGACCGTGTCCTGCCATGTCTCCCCTCCTAGGCCGGTCCGAATCTGATAAGTTATCAGGCCGATATCGACCCACCGTGTGTGCACGGTTATGCGTGGGGTTGAACCCGTCGAGGGGAGTGTGAGGGAAACTATGCGAGTGGGTATTGAGCCCGTTGGGCGTGGAAGTGGAGGAAAGAACAGCATGCATTGACGCAGAAAGCCCTCGGTCTGGAGACAGAGAAGAACGAGTAGCAGGAATGTCCGCAGATTGGGGTCGAAGTGTAGTTGGTCCAGGTTCAAGGACAGAAGGCTTCGTCGGCACAGACGCGACTGTGGGTTGGGAAGAACCATTTTGAGGATGACTCTTCGCTGAGACACTAAATGTAGGTTTAGCAGGCAGAGAAGAATGCGAGAGCATCTTCGAGGAGGTGCTCAATGGGGATGTGTTTTTCGACGAATCCTTGACATCCGTAGTACTGTTCGCCTTATTCACATACCCATTGGTTTCTGCGTGATGAAGACCCTCTTTCATCGGTTTTCTGGGGAAAAACGGCGTCCCATCCTCTCTATCACGACGAGGAGTTTCTTCACCAGAGTTCTCTGCGTCTAGTATAGCCTGAGACTCATCGTTGTCTCCATTGATTTCATGTAGTCTGATAGAAGGTGTCGGGATGTCGATGTCAATAATCAATGGAAGAGGCTTTAGCGTATCTTCCAGGATGGGCGAAATTACATGGGCCTTTTCGGAATCCCTATTGAGCTCTGCCGCGCTAGATGGAACGCCCCAGTCATCCAAATCGGGTAGACTGTCGTCCTCCTCACCAGCCCAGTCGAAATGGCTACCGGGAGTATGTGGTCTATCCATTGCAACCGCTCGTACGTGTTCCACGAGGGCGTCGATATTATGCGCGATATCGAACGAGGATGGATCAGATTGCGCAGGTGCAAGATGGGGGGGAATGTCCTTCACAATGACAGTAGCTGGTTTCTCCTCGCCTGCGCGGCCCAGGCTAGATTGTGCAGACAGAGATTGTTTCCGGGGTACAGAAGGAACCTGCGGGGGAGCGGTAGCCGTAGGGGTTTTACTCTGCGTGTGTGAGCGCTTCCTGCGAGGAGTACGAGGAGATGTCTGAGGAGACGCCGTATTGTTAGCTGGAGCTGCTACGGGGTCAACAGCCAAAGATGGCGTCTTTCGTCCAGCCTTGTGCTCGGACAATTTTCTCGGAGGCTTCGGTCGATTAGACGGCCTAGACGATGTGCCAGATTGCGTTGAGGTGGAAAGAGCGATGGGAGGCGGAGGAGCAGTCGGTTTGGGGAGATTTGAAGGAGCCTTCTCCTTCGCTTGATCTGGACTCGATCTCTTCACGGTGGTATCTGCTGGATTTACAGGCGGTCCGCCTCTGCCACTTGCGGATCGTCCGCCACGTCCTCCTCTGCTAGATCTTCCTCTTGGAGCACCTCTGCCAGCACCTCGAGGGGCTGCAGCAGAATCTGTATTCCTTCCCCAGCCTGTGCGGGTTGGACCGGATTCCTTTGCCCATATAGATGCATTAGTACCTCCGTTAGACTGGAGCGCAGGAGCAGGAGCAGTGGAAGCCATTTGGGTAGCTCGAGCTCAACCAGTCGAGTAGAGACGGAGCGGTACCTGGATGGTACCAGTCAGGAGAACCTGGGCACGGGAACCTCATTTCAGAGAACTCACACGGAGTCACAGGGAAATTGAGGTATGGTGTTGGGAGAATAACGTTGAAATGGATCAGCAGGTGCTCTCTGTAAGTATATGCTGCAAAGATAGGAGAACAACACGAAGATGGTGAGAGAGACGGGTGTGTGTTCAAGTCGTGTTCAGCCCAAACAGCCAAACAGAGTAATACCGAGTGTCGCCACGTGCTCGGTAAATGCGAGAGACCTTCCTCTTTGGGATTAAGCCCGTCTCGCCTCAACCGCCGCGCAACACCAGTGATAGCGACCTCTAGCCTCTTTCCCGCTCACAACTCACTTGAAGGCTGCAACAATGTCGAAGGCTTCGCAACCAGAACTCAAAAAGGTCACTTTTAAACATATCTTTACGTTCATCGATGTTGATCATCGGCCAACTTGTGTAGTTCATGGACAAGAAATTATTCGTCCATCTTCAGGGCGGCCGCAAGGTCAGCGGCGTATTGCGTGGCTATGACTTGTTTCTGAACCTCGTCCTCGACGATGCGCTGGAGGAGACAAGCCCTGCTCAAAAGCACCCAATAGGGACTGTGGTATGTCCTTAAACCCTTTTGTGAGAGCGAGGCGGCGGACTGAATGCTTTCCACCCCAGGTCATCCGCGGGAACAGCGTAACTTCAATGGAGACATTAGAAGCGTTACGATGATATTATTTGCCTTGGAACGTTGTGCGTTAGCTTGTACCACTACCACTTTCTTTTCTCTGCTTTGTTCAACACGAATTGCGTGCAATCAAAATACATCACCCTCGTAATTCTGTCTGTTGTTCGCTATCACTTGCATGGTAAGGGACGTGAGATTTGAAAAGACACTGTCGTCCAAAAATTACATTTGTAAAAAAGATATATATCCAGGAGGTTGAATTGAATGTAAGTCGCAAACTATGGCAAACGGTGGTGTGAAAGAAACACTATCCGCCTCAAACAAGGACGTTGTCTTTCTTTTCCACAACAAAAAGGCCTCAACACCTGAACGGCCGAAAAAACGACTATTCCTGCGGAGACCTGTAAAGCAATGTCGTGGAACAAGAATAAAGATAATTTCAGAAACGCGCGCTTTTTATACCTTCCGCCTCGGCAGCACGTGTCCGACCTCTGAGAAAGTCGAGCACTGTGACCTTGTTCGTCTTTCGCCCAGCACGCTGACGTGGTCTACAAATTCATTCCAAGAGACCTTCACTTCAGAAAAGAATAATAATTATCCCTACTTATAACCAGCCCATCCCCGAGCCCAGATGACCGCTATAAACCGCACGGCAGAGTTCCGCGAGGTTCTAACGGAGGTGCAGGACACCATACCGCCAGCAAAACGTCGCAAAGTATCTCGACCTTCAAAACGCACTGGAGAGCACCAGAGACAAGAGCAGGACGCCCTGAGTAAAGAATACATGTCTGAAGGTTATGTGATCGTACGTGGGCTCCTGCTTTACTAGAGTCTCTGAGGGGGCTGAATCCCACGTAGCTGAATCATATTAGCACACTCACGCGGATGCTGGCTACCATCCGTAAACCATACCTGAGCGTTGACTCCAGGAATCCGCCTTTGTCTCGCCTCTCCCAGCGAAATATAGACCTGGTCGATTCAGACCAGCAGTCATGGGCGAATGTCAAACATCTGACGAACGAAGAGCGGGATCAGATAGACTTACAAGCACGGGTGATTCTCTCCAGGTGTTCAGAACGAATAAAAGAGATGGAAGCGATTGAGAAACGTGAGTCTCGTCTCCTGTCGCCTTACAGCTACTACGATACTATACTGTCTCTTTTTGTGTGTAGGGCGCGTAGAACTTGCTGCGAGTATGACAAACCCTCTTGCGCGGTTTCTTCCAGCACGACTCCGACAAGACGAGAGCAGTGCGGCGTCTGACTTCCTCGCCGCCCACCATGCGAGTATTACGTGGTACCTCTCCAGGAGGCTTACAGAGACGAGTCAGACGCTGAAGGAAATGCAGGAGGAGCGCATGAAACGACAGCTGGAGCGTACGAGGACACTTGGATCCGGTGCTGCGCGAGAAGCGATGTTTATGACGGATGTGCCGTCGTCTTCGTCCTCGGAAGCGAGCGCTGCTGCGGGTGGGAGCAGCAGCTGGCTCGGAGGCGCGTCCACTCTCGCATCGAGCCTAGCAACAATCGGCTCACCCTCTCTCGGCTCGAGTGCGCGTTCTACCCCGAAAACCGCCTCTTTTGCGTCTGGGGACGAGTTGCTGGATGATACTGAGGAAGATGAAGAGCTCGAACTCTCGGCATCACAAATCATGCAATTCGAGATGGAGAACGCGAACTTGTTGCAAAACGTACAAGATACGTTGGCATCTGTACAGCAAGCGGAGTCCAGGCTGTTGGAGATTAGCGCGTTGCAGGCAGAGCTAGTCGCTCATTTGACTAAACAGACGGAGCAAACCGAACAGTTGTACGAGGACGCGATTGCCACAGCAGCGACAGTCGAGAAGGGGAATGCGCAATTGAAGGAGGCCAAACGAAGGGCGAAGGACAGTAGGAAGTGGATATTGCTATTTCTTATTGGAGCCAGTTTGTCTCTGCTATTTTTGCATTACTACTAAATTTATTCGTCGCTCCGGCACATTCATTACCTACGAGGATCAGAACGACTATTTCTAACATGGTTGACACCATCATTATTCTATACCCATGTATACAAAGTAGCTACTCATTCAAAAATACGTGTACAGAGCATATAGAGAATATATACATCGTCCAATATCGGGCCAGTCGGTCGCTCTACACATCTATGACTGACCTTGGTCGGTTCGGTCGAACTGTAGGCAATTCATCCTCGTCTGAGGAATAGTTGCGCAGCAGTGGTGCGCCTTCCCCTGCATCTTCAACCGCTTCGGCAGCAAGCTCGTCAATCTCAGGAGGTATTCCCTCAAGCTTTCGAATATGTGCTTGCATAGATCGGTATATAATCCTACAATAATTATCAGCGCCTGATACTACTTCAGATTCAGTTTGAACCTACCAGCCAGTGAGGATGGCAGCCAATATACCGCAAACGACGAGCGCCGTGTTCATAATTTTCGTCTCTGTTATGCAAAATATATTCACAAATGAGATTCAAGTCCCGAGTAGATAACGTACGTGTATCCATCCCTCGCCTGGTATCACCATCGGATAATGCTGCAAGGCGAGATCCTATGAAGACATGCAAGGCTACCTTTGGAAAGACAGCGGTGGTTGCTAGTATAAATTGCCACAACGCAACAGCTTCAATTGACTGAAATGTAGTGATATCAGTCCTACGCGCCGTGAAGTGTATTCTGTCACACACTTACCGCAAATAGTGAGTTGGCATACACCCATGGCGGGAATGGCGACAAGCGGATGAGAAAGATGAGGGGAAGACCCTTGGCTTTCTAGAATCCCAGTCAATTGCGCGCTATGATACTATTGATGAATGGCATACCACCACTGCTTCCAAGGCTTGCCATTTCTCATTCGAGGACGACCACTTACGTAGCCTCTTACTGAACAAGAACCTGAGCACGATAAATGCAGCCGCAGAGCCTATTACAGAGCCTGCGGCGGCCAAGAAGAATCCCTGCATCCCGTACGCGAATCCACAGAGCGTCACCGTCGTCGTGTGTCCGATGCATGGTGGAAATGAGATGCCAACTAGAAGATACTATTGATCAGGGATTTGAGTGTGCTTAAATGCGAAGATAATACCTAGTATCGCGCCAAGAATTAACCAGCCGTAGCGTAAATGACTGATTTTCTGGGCAAAGTCGTACATAGTCTGACCGATCCTGTCTGCACCAATCGTGATGAGGAACGTAGCAAGAGCTATGTAGAACACAGCGAGGGACCATATTAACATCTATCGCAAGCGAAATAGCAGTCAGTAAAGAAACAGAGTCGAATAGGCCAACAGGACACTCACCTTTCCATAAAGGTGGAGTTTCTGGTATCGATGCCATGATGTCTTAACGTACTGCTTCAACAGGGTCCATAGCCATGCTACGCGGCTTGTACCTGGTTCCATTTGTCGATTTCTGGTGAACTACACAAATGGCAACAAGTACTGGGGAAAGCCTGAGGGAGATGGACTCAATAATCAGCTCGAGGGCACCGTGACCGTAGTCACTGCGGCACCCGCCGTAGCATGTAAGCGCAGCTGACAAGGGAATAGTAGCCTGGGATAGGCGCTGATCACCTCTTTCCTTCCGTCGTCCATGTCTGTCTGTCTGTCTGTCTGTCTGTCTGTCTGTCTGTCTGTCTGTCTGTCTGTCTGTCTGTCTGTCTGTCTGTCTGTCTGACTTTGGCAGTTCATCGTGCTCAGATAAAACACTATCCTGTAATGGTCATCGTAGTTCTACCCTATTTATTTGAACGTAAAATTCAACAATAACTGAGGCTATCTAAGGCGACGCGAAAGTCTCTGCAATCAAAAGTTCAATACCTACGCTGTGTAAATATAAATAACGACTAGTACTGCTAAGGCGTGCATTTCTGGGGTAGAGGGGGAGGTGGCTCTTCGACGACTCCGCGGCCAGCTATAGTCCGACGAGAATGATAACTCGGTAATCTCTCGACATCTGAATCGACCATGCCCGCCTGTGCTCGTTGCATCAACATCTCATCTATCTCTACCCGAATGACAGCGAGGTCACTCAGCATCCCCAGGGGTGTAGCATCGGTATGTAAGGGCTGTGAAGGGGCATTTAAGCTATCCGCTCTCCTGTATCTCATCCGTTCGACTTCGGCTCGAAGGGTAGCAATGGCAGATTGTACGCGCACTGGTCGCACCAGCGACGATGATCCTATGCCTGCCTGAGCAGCCTTCTCTCGTATGTGGAGATCCCCAACTTGAGTTGTCAGTAGCTCTAGCTGACGATGGACGTGTTCAACCTCTGTCTGTACGTGGGAATCTTCTGTCGGAACGGGACTGATAGTACCAGATGAAATTGTTAGATGGGAGAGGCGTCCAAGAGCAGGGTCTAGGTCTGTAAGGGTGGTAAAGGTAGGTGATTTCTCGGGATAATACCCGGAATTTCTGGGGACCGCTTCAATGACAAACGGTTCCACTGCAAATTTGGGTATACGATGTCTTCGGCGACAACAAAGGAAGATGGTCAGAAGAAGAGCAAGCGCTGAGACGCCGCCAATGCTCGACACAACGATGATGACAAGGTGTCTTTGAGATGTCACATGTCTTCTGTTCGATGCTATGGAGTTTGCATGTGTTACACCAGATCCAGTTGATGCAACGGACGTACTGTGGGCCATGGTGGAAGTAGCTTCAGAGGGTAGGGATGCTAGGGAAGGAGGAGTGTTGGTAGCAAGAAGAGAAGAGGAAAGCTCGAGCGACAAAGACGTCGAAGAGATACTGGGTGACGAAGAGGTCACGGAAACCACAGTCGATGTCGCTGAAGTACTCGGCCCTGTAGAAACAACGGAGGAGGTCGAACTTGAAGAGACGCTCGGAACCGGGGATCTCGTGGTGGATGAACCGATGGACGACTTTGAAGGCACGGTGGAGGTCGAAGAGAAGGTCGCTGTAGGCGAATTAGACCCAATACCGGGACTTATATCTGTCCTATTTAGATGTCAAGTCCATCTTCAGTAGTGAACTTTGAAGTGAAATAAAGGTGCTCACTGATAAACTGCATAGTCGAAGAAGAATACAGAGGCATTATTGTCCAATGGAGAGACAATCATATTTATCGTGTGCTCCCCTAAAATAAGCGACGGTATGGAAAACATAGGAGTATCGTACAAAAATATCGCCTCGCCATTGGTATCTTCTGGGACCCAGGAAAACGGTTGTGTCGTATTTCCATCCACAAAGATATCGACGTTGGTCAGCATCTGGCCTAAGGATCTCAGTGGTCGACAAAAATCGTGAAGGTATGTATGTCCCACATTACTCTGCACGATGCCATATATGTGTACAGCCGTTCCGGAGAAGGTAAACGACACAGACGGAAGATCATCAGCCGCGTCGCTGCTAACGAAGTGGTAGGACCCTAGAAAACACTGTGAATACACGAACGTAAAGCAAAATGATATTATTCACCCTGTATAGTCTTGTTGGTATCTGGAGCGAGGGTACATTGGCTACAACTGCTTTGCTGCCATGCCTCGATCGGCCTAGTTCGTGAACTTCGATATCTACGGCACCAAAGAAATATCTTACGAGTACGAGGGCTTCGCTCCAGTAAGTTCATCGCCAAACCTGAATATGGTGTTACTATGGTCAGAGTCACGATAGTAGCGTAGGAATTGCTTACCTGTCATCGATTGTAACACCCTGGGAACCCAAGGCCGGTTTAAAGACGAAAACACACAAAAGGACAGGAAGTAGGATATAGAAAGTCATCCTAATAGTACACTGGCATAACAACGTGGAGGGGAAGGAAAGGGACAAAACTGCATTCACATGGCGAATGTAATCGCGTTATGTATCTTCCTTCTTGACCATCATGTTCTGCAACAAAAACTAGTCTGTGTGATATATTCAAAGATGCGGCAGCTATGGGTCGTAGAAGGGTAAGGAATTCTCCGGCGCTTTCTACCCATTTTGAGATAGAAGTATCATATTGATCATTCAAGCATCATATAAGAGATTCTACGACCACAAGGATATTCAGTACTATGGCTCTGGTATTATGTTAAGAAGTACTCACATTTATCTGAAACTAGTTGTGTCGGACGGATGCACCGCACTTCCCGCAAGATCTAGTAGAACTCATTACAACATGCCTAGCCTTTGGTAAACGAGGGATATCATCAACACCCGCCTCAATATCTTATGATGATCACAGTGTATGACACACCTCTGGATTTTTTGAAATCTTCGACCCATTTCTGTTCTACATCGCCTTTAGGAAGTACAACAAACGATAGGCACCCGTCCTTGGCTTCCAGTCCATCCCTTGGCTCTCCTTCCTTAGCTGCGGAGGCTTTGAACACATCTCTTAGCGTCATCTTCTTACCGATTTTCAATAGTCTTCGCCTATGAGTGATAGCGTATACGACCAGACGTCCGTCCACATATTCACCCTGTTGGTCCCACTCTGGGGCTGGTACCTGGGGAGGGAACATTTTAGCAATATGTGCGGAGAAGGCTGCATCTTCTTCAAAGTCTGGGATGATGTCCGAAGTCGCACATTGCGGATAAAGGAAGAGAACAGGCATGAGAAGGGTCTCCTGAGCTGGATCTTCCGGATCAAGCCGCGGTTCATATACGTCGCTAGATGTACCGTTGGGGTTATTCAAGATGATTATGTTTCGTTGCTGGTTGCCACACACAATGAGTACAGTAAAGCACTGAAACAGAAGAAATCTAACCCATAACAATAGTTGTAAGCGTTGCTTCTTCGCTCTCTCTTCTTGGATCCGGGCTAGCCGGTCGCGTTCTTTCTGGTCTTTGAACGCTTTCAATTCCGCAGCCTTCTTTCGAAACGTTTGTATACCCGTGTTGTCCTTATCAAAGAGCAAGCATCTATTACAGCAGTCCAAAGCTTCATCCAGGCGTTCCAAGGCGATGAGAGCTGCGGCTGAGCGATAATAAGCCTTCGATGAGTCGGGGTTGATAGTCAAGGCTTGAGAACAGTCTCGAAGCACTGAGCCATAGTTCTCTTATCACATCGAGAATTCGGTCAACGCAGCGTGGAAGGATCGGGTTGGGGACTAATCTCACTAAGTTCTAGGTTACATGCAGCACGGTTGCACAACAAAGCTTCCCGCAACACAGGATCGGTTGGTTTAGCGTCTATTCCTTGTGCATAGAACCCGAGTGCCTCTCGATACCGTTTGCCCTTGAAGTACTCGTTCCCCTGTTCTTTGAAGTTTTGTGCGATTTCTACAAAGCAGATCAATCAAAGCAGTTGATATAAATGTATCTGATGCCTACCATCCGGTGTCCCTTCATACGCGAGACTTTGCAGTGCACTCACTACAGGATCTGATAACCCCTCTTCCGGCAGCGACTTCATAAACAGGGGAACCGAGTCGAACGCCGCGAGTTTTTCATCCAACGAAGTATTGTCCGGTAAAGGGAACGTCATTTGGCTGCTATAGAGTTTGACTCGTTGAGTAGTGACAACTTGAGATTTTGTCCGAGATGCAAGGGGACTCGAACTAGAGTGAAGGTCGTTGAAAACTATCTAACGTACGGCCCGGGAGCCCCGAACCCAATGCGTATCGCCACAGGCGCCCTGTTATTGACCCTCCCTAGCCCTCCCTCCAAGAAGAGTCAAGCTTTATCTTTACCCTTTAACAGTAGATTCGTCGCTGTTTTGTCTCGGACGCGCACGATGAAAGTGCGAGGATTAACAGCGGCATTGAATGCTAACAGGAGGTACAAATTCAAGGTAAGCTCACAGCGGCAAGTGCATCTGAATCCTGATAACTATTCAGGTAGTAGAACCCAGAGTCTGTCGTAGACCATTTAGTGGTGGGAGGGGGTGAGAATGACCTTGCGAAGCAATAGTGCGCACATTTAACACAATATTGTTAACAGGTGTTATTGGACTGGCTATTGCTCGCCGTCTAGCACAGCGATTCCCATCCAAATCCACGTACCTAGTTGAAAGGCACACGTCCGCTGGTCAGGAAACGAGGTGAGGTCTACCTCCAGCCACATTCAACACTGTACCTACACCTTTCCCAGCGCTCGAAACTCAGAGGTTATTCATGCTGGTACGCATTCCATATCTGAACGATTATCGTCTGACCTGTGGAGACAGGCCTTTACTATCCACCCGATTCCTTAAAGATGAGACTTTGTCTTCGCGGGAGGGACTTGCTTTACGAGCATTGCGAAGGCAGTAATGTGCCCTATCAGAAGACAGGGAAACTCGTAGTTGCGCAGGAACATCAACGACCGTACATCGAAAACTTGCATGCTAAAGTTCAAAACCTCTCTTGGCCTGTTCATTCCAGCGTAGAGCATGCCAGACGTGCAGTGCTCCCTACGAAACTCATAGAAGGCGACGAAGCTCGAGTATTGGAACCGGACCTGTCGAAGAGCATTGCTGCTGCTCTGTGGAGCCCGGAGACTGGGATTATAGACTCGCATTCGCTGATGGAGAGTTTCGAGAAGGACATTACAGAATCTGAAGGCGGGGAACTAGTCTATTCTACGCGTGTCGTACGTGTAGATCCAGCCTTGACTCCAGAGAAGGGGTGGGTTGTGCAGACCGTCACTTCTGATTCGGAGGAAGGCGACGCTCTACTTGCAAGGACCCTTATCAATGCATCAGGACTTGCTGGACCTATGATCCTGAATTCATTGCTCCCTCGAGAGAAGCGTATAGCGATGTACTACGCTCGAGGTTCATACGCATCGTACAAGGGCCCTGGGACATCTTACATCTCACATTTAATCTACCCTTGTCCTGGAACGGGCAGGACCGAGCACGGATTCCAATCCTTAGGCACGCATCTTACACTTGACATGCAGGGAAATATCAAGTTCGGGCCAGACCTTGACTGGTTGGACCCTCCTCCTATCGAGGAAACCGATGAAGGTATAGAGCACGCCGATCCGGACTTTTGGACCCGACATTTAGTACCAGATGAATCGAGGTTGAAGATGATGCACGAAGCCATAACCGAATATTTGCCTGAAATCAGTCTGGAGGGGTTACAACCTGATTACTGTGGCATTCGGCCCAAGCTAGTGGGTCCAGAAGGCGGCTTCCAGGACTTTGTCTTCCGAACAGACTACCCAGAAAATTTCTCGTCAACTGGAGGGGGGAGCTGTGGGGAGCTAGAAAACCCCATGATCACGTTGATGGGGATAGAGAGTCCAGGTCTGACGTCTTGCCTCGCCATTGCGGAGATGGTTGTAGACGACATGTTGGGCGGAAAAGATGAAGCGTAAATCAGATAGAGAATTTTGAGTATCCCACAGACAGCGTAAATACTGGATTATTTCCCCTCTATGAAGTACCCCTTGAAGCAACCTTCGGCTGCCAGGCCTCTACCTTGGGTTTAGTGGTATTGTACGGTTTGTATGCTCCCCTGGTCCCAGTCAGATTCTCAACGTATGGCTGGAGGAATGCTTTCCATGAGTGACTAACGCCTGACGAAATGGATGTGAACGTACGGCTTTCCAGGGAGGCGAGAGGTTCTGCATAACACGATCCTCTTGAGGAGGGTCTTTGCGGATATGAGAAATCCAAGAGTGCCATTCTGGTGGCACCTGTGTGGCATTGTAGTCATGCTAAAACAATATCAGCACCCAACTTTGAGAGGTATGGCAAGGGAAAAGGACACACCTGTGCGAAGTCGACCCATCGGTGACGACCTTGTTTCACATTATTCACAAGAGGGTTCATAGGGAGTCCACACGAGCATGCTCACCAGGAATTTCTTCCTCTGGGTTTAAATTCTCGAAATATCGGTTTCCGAACCTATAGACACGCAGATTCGTATTGTAAAGAACAGCCAAAGGTAGAAAGGAGAGTTGTACTCACTGATCTTTGCCCTTGTAAGTACCAGACTTGGCATCGCCGATATACTGCATCTGATGCCACCATTCCTTCAGACCTACACGGCGGATGGAACGGATGGTTCTTGCTAGAGAGACCATGATGTATGCGCCCGACGGCTGAGAGCTGGAGATTGTCGGGTGTTAGGAGCAGTCAGTTGTTCGGGGCGGGGTGCGCCACGTGGGAGGAGCGTCAGTCTCTCAGGTCGCTTGCCAGTGTCTCCTCTTCCGGTCTCCTCTCGTTTCTCTGGCGATTTCAGTTCGAGGCTTGCTGTGTTACAATCATACATAAAGTACGTAGACATCTCTTGACTTGGGCGTGCGGAATTCATACCTACACCTCCAGAATGAGTCGCGAAGCTACCATCGCTGGACTGCGTAAATCAGTCCAGTTATTAGAACTGGAGGAAGCGCGAGTATCACGCACATTGACGACCATTCTCTATAAAAAACAACATACCTATGTCCAAATATCGCTCCTGGCAAAGAAAACCACCATTGACGATCTTCCTACAGAACTTCTCCTCCAGATCTTCGGGTTTTCCCTCGAGGAGGGTCATGCGGCACCGAGCTGTGATTCTCCGCCTCTGATTATTTCGCACGTTTGCTGTCGTTGGCGAACGGCTGCTCTGCAGTGCTCATCGCTGTGGTCTCGACTGGTTCTAAACCATCACGGTATTGCAACACACTTTGTCAAGAGGTCTGGACAGCAACCTCTAGACGTGATCTATCTCTCTGGGCTTTCCATGTTACATCACGGCGGCCTTGACTTAGACATCCAGCGGACATCCACTAGATGGCGCTCTCTCTGCTGGCGGTCCTCAGAAAGAGACTTGCGACTTCTCCTCAGGCTGTTCAATAGCGACAACTTCACTTTCGCACTTCTCGCCTCTTTGGACCTACACCTTGAAAAACAAAGGTCACCTGAAATTCCCATTTGCCTTCAGTCTTTCAGAGACACCACTTTCCCTGCGCTCTCTCATATCAATCTTACGAGAATCTCACCTTCGGAATTACCTTCTAGTTGTGCCCGTTCACTGCGCTCTCTCTGTGTCAATTTTCCGGTGCCTCGTCCCTATCCACAGAATTTACCACCGCCTCTTTTCCGGATGTCAAGCTTCTGCGCTTTTTTAGCCCAATCGACACAATTGGAGACTCTTGAACTCGATGATTGCACTCCTCTCATGGATGTCTACCTGGACAAGAACTGCCAGACCTACATTCCACTGAGGTCCTCTACAAATGTGCCTGTCACAGCGATGCTCCCCATGCCTGCAGTTCCATTACCCTGCCTCCGTTGTCTAGATTGGACCTCTGCACCTCCGAAGGATATCTGGCGGCTCTTCCATCTACTTGACGTCCCAAACCTAGAGCAAGTTCACCTCAATCTGGATATCTCGAATCGACGGTGGAACACAGTCTATGCAAACAATCGAGTGTCAACTATGGATTCTGATTCCCCTGTCTCCGCCCACTCAATCAACACCATTCGGTTTAGCAACCTTAGTGAATTGGAGGTTACTTGTCTTGACGTCGATGGACTGCGCTGCGCACTAAAGCGCATGGAATTCCCTGTCCTGAAGAGCCTCCGACTTTCTCAAGCCATCGAAGATGAAATTCGTCCCTCGTTTCCTCCCCTCCCAACCCTAGATTCTATCTTCCGCGAACCTCGCCTTGTCAATCTCACGCACTTCACGATATCACATTTTTCCTTAGAACTTCATGCCATCGATATGTTTGCATATATGCAGTCACTAGAGGTTTTGTCTATCCAGTCTTGCAGAGGTAAATGCTGCATTGCTCTTTCCCTTTAAATCTTGGTGCTCACACGTACTTCAGGTGTAGGCAAGATCGTCTGCGCACTGGCAGGCTCGCCATGCGGCAGTCCGTTGGATCGTCCAGTAGGTGCGAGATGGATCTGCCCTCAACTCGAACACATCACTCTCACCAATTGTCCGGACGCCAAATTTCGTTGCCTTAAGGATACCATTCAATCCCGTAAACATTTCTCTAATAGCACTGCCGAAGATGACCAGCTCTGTCGGCGTGTCATACGGCCATTGAGGTCCATCAAGAAGATACATCCACAACGCAATAGCAGTAAAGCCCCTCACGGTCAAGCTCTTCCCACGACTCCTCTAAGAGCAGCGATGGGACTATCTGCAGCATCTCCCAATGGAAGTTTCGTACCAGGATGGACCCCGCACGAACGAATGAAACCAAAGGGCATCACCAAGGTCACTGTGCATGGTTGCAAACGCATCTCGGAGGTCGAGCTGTTGTCACTTCAGGACGAACAATTCGGAGTCTTGAACGTTCAATGGAAGGCCTAGTAGCGATTTGTATCAGCTTTTCAAGCATCTCCACTTTACCCACTTATTATTGCAACTTCTTATACGTTAGCGAGACGCATTCCAGACCTATGTATCTTATCCCGTGCTTAATTCTTCATCCTGATCGCCAGTCTGATATCATCAAGTGAATAGAATGTTTCAAGTATGGAGCAGCCGAGAAGAGGAATATCATTATGCGCTACGTCAAGTAGGACATAGCGATACACTACTATTAACAAACTAAACAAACGTCCATGTTAGCAATCCGACTGACCGTCCATGTAGCAACCAAAAGCTAAACGTCATATAAAGCAGAGATCCATCCGGCAGCATAAAAGACACATGAGGCCTCCAACGACCGAAGACGCGGGGACATGAAAAAGCAGAGGGGCACGAAGACCTCAAGCGACCGAGTTCGGTCTCATCTTTGACTCTTTCGTGAAAGCGGCGGAAGGTGGGATGAAGGTATCGTCTGTGAGAGCCATCGACACCGGTTCGTAGGTATGTGCAGGACTGGGATCAGAAGGCAAGCCAAATGAAGATGTGCGGTTCATGGGCATGGGGCTCATCCGTCCAGGGTTCGTCCGCGCCCGGACCTTCTTGCCACGTCGTCGGAACATGTACACGAACGCCGCAGCGATAAGGAGCAGGATGACTAGGGCGTTGAGAGCCATGATGGCGAGGAGGGCAGGGAGGTAGGTGCCGACTTTCGTGAGGGTATCGGCGAGCTCGTTTGAAAGTGTGACAGTGGTTGAGCCCCCTGAGGCGAGACTGCCGCTAGCAGAGGTGGAGTTTGCTGCGTTGTATGTGATGTTAGTGAGTGGTTGGCCGCCACGAACTTGGTGGAACTCGGCGGAAGCTTGGTTAGGGTCGACCAGTGAGAGGAGCTTGACGAAAGGATTGCCCATGTTTCCGGCGGAGTCGAAATCTCCGAAATCGTAGATAGAGTACATTGAGCGAAGAACGTTGTCGCCGATCAGCCAGTCGCTTTGAGAATCAAGTCAGTCGAAGTCTACTTTATGTAGGCAGATATATACGTACAACTCTCCGGCACCGACGGCGACAGGTTGAGGGATGAACGTACCCACACACGACGAAGGGTCGGTTAGACTTGCAGGGGTTAGATCAAGGGGGTGGATAGGATAGACTTTCCCTCTGGGTAGATATCCTGATTAGAACTAGTGCAACCTCGTCTTGAAGACTACTCACCCAATCTGAAGAGCTATATCAATCTCGGCGTCGCAGGGGACAATCCATTGACCCAGAGAGGAATCAAAGTTAGCACCGGATACGCCACCATAGATGGCCGTGCATACGTCCTCTGAAGCATATCTAACAGGACGGATAAGCAACACAAACACACTCCAAAAAAGCGTAGGCTCACGTGTAGGACGTTCCACTATCGAGAAGGACAACTGCCTTGCCTGAAGGGGCACCCTGAACAGAGCTGGATACACCGATAGTCTTGCTACCGATGAGCACGGCATCTAAGAGAATATTCCATCGGGAGGGGGAGTTCACTGGCCAGGTCGAGACTGCAGTGCTATTAAGTACCGCTGAGTACTCAGGTTCGACCTCGCCTAGAAAGGTACAGGATCAACATTGTAACAATTATCACAGTTATATAACTCACCGATAGAGAAACTTCCTTCGACATCATCGGCGTCAGGGTCCGAGCTACGTTGCAACGCGAATGCAATATAGTTTGGTTCGCTAGGATTTGCAGCGAAAGCGTTGAACAGCAAGCTGCGGCCAGTGCTGGCGCCGGTGTGGTTGACGAGTGCATCAATGGTGGAGAGCGAAGTGAAACCAAGCCCAACGATTCCGTCGGCACCGTAGGACAGCGCAGGGTTCTGTGCTTGAGAGACATCCAGGTAAGCTTGGGACGGGATAGAGATCCTGATGGTGCCAGATGAATAAAAAGACTGCAGTCAACATCGGGAGACATACCCGGCAAATACAGCGGGAGCATAGGATACGGAACCATACGCCCATCCAATCCCGTACTATACCGAGGAGACGCTAAGCTAAGACGCCGAGAAGAATACTCAAACAGCTTACAGTAAGGTTGTATGTAGTTGACTGCAAAGGCGCGTCAGTAAGTGCAGATGAAGAAGGCCATCACGGGAACGCTTACGGTCTGTTGTGAATTTGGTAGTGGTGATGTTGAACCTTGCACCCACAAATCAGAGGAGCCCGTGTCCAGCTGAACAGGGTAATCTATACGAGACGGTCAGCACTGCCCGTTTATTGCAGGCATAGAAGCACATACCAGCGCCTCCAATGGTGATCTGAGAAGCATGGGAGGAATTATTGTCAGCATTTTTGTGCAAGTGAGTGTATATATTCCCGCCAAACCACAGCTTCTTGAGACCAATTCAAATTACACTACATCGCTCAGCAGTGCTCGGGGTATATGACCACCCGGCTATTCGCTTGTGAAGCACACTGAACCTGCGTGACGACACCACGACGCGAGAAGAGCGGAACACGAATAAAGTCGGTGATTGCAGTTTCCGAGACAAGAAAGAGCGACAGCAAGGCGTATATATATATAAAGGGAGCCCATGTCCACCAAAATGTCGACTACTCACATTTGCCAAATAAATGAGGTCATGTACAGTGCTGCACGGGTAAAATGAACATGGGTTTCTCTTCACGACCGCGTTACCAACCACTCACGATAGGCCCATGTCATTATCATCCGGATTGTTCGCAGCTGCTACCACAGGACGTGAGTAGGTTACATGGCCACTCCTCCTCTGATAGTTTTCCGGTTGTGACCTGACTTGTCTCACGGGGAACTTGACGGCGTGAGCGATAGACGCAGAAAGCAGGACAGCGAGCGGTAAAGAATGGGTCTTCATGATGGGGTATATTGGTCCAGTATAAAAGAGTGACTTGAAGTATGAGATGCCAGAAGGGACCGTACGTTCCTAGGAACAGAGAGAGGGAGAAAAGACAGCCTGGACGCAGAGAGCGCAGTGAACAGAGCAGCTCAAGGACTGCGAGTTCCAGCAGAGTGCCTGGACATTGGCAGCGCCGCTCGATCATTTCGATTGGCATGATCTGTGTTTCAAATCTGCTTATCACCGTAACAACCGGTTATAGGCCCAGTAAGTAGTTACTTACCGCACCTTCTTCATTTACTTACTCATTTACTTATCCCCATTCAGTGTTGAAGGTTTGTATCCCTCACCATGCGGTCTTCACACTTCTTCACACTTCCGTTCCCTCGCAAAGCAACTGTGCCTTGTTACCAATGTCGAGGCAAACTCACACGCAAGTTAATATAACAATCGTTCCACTCAGTCCTTATTGTAGTCGAATATACTGTTTGTTACATACATACAACATTGTCGATGCCGCCAATGGGCGCTTCAACGATACGCCAGAGACTCGGGCTAAGCACACGACCTCTCCCAAATCCGACATTCCACACAGAGTCTCATTATTTGAGAGCTCAGCAGCCTGGAGATGGGATGTGCTCGTCGGACGCCCCGTCTTCGTGTCGGGCTGCCGTCCGACCAAAGAAGGCACACGTGAAGTACCGCTGAAGGAACTCGTGATCCCCCTCCCACTCCCTCGTCGCCCGAATTCCGGTTATGTTCCACGCATCCAAACCGGTAAACCCTTAAATACGCACTACTCAGGCACCCACCACCTCATCTCAACGCCTCGCCATGGCTCCTGCTGCGTCTCGAGGTGCCATTCGTCGTCTTATCAATGCTGCTCAACATACAGCGTGCCCCTGTCATGGTTGTCGGGCAGGCGGGAGCCATAATGCCCTTGCAGCTATAAACCAGATGAGAAGGTTTGCGACTCCTGTGGATGCATTGCCAGTAGAGAAGGAGTATGCTTTCGAGGTGTGTGTAATGCGAGGAGGTATTCATGACCGCAGTTTAACGTA
Organism: Hermanssonia centrifuga; assembly: GCA_001913855.2. NCBI lineage: Eukaryota > Fungi > Basidiomycota > Agaricomycetes > Polyporales > Meruliaceae > Hermanssonia > Hermanssonia centrifuga. The sequence goes on from MLYV02000057.1 coordinate 79,606, forward strand.
TAAATCTCAAGGTTGCTGCATCCAACCTGAGGTTCGGCGAAGGTGTGACACGTGAAGTGGGGATGGACCTCAAGAACATGAAAGCAACGAAAGTCAGCAGAGCCAGTTTACTGACTCGCCCTCAGTGCTAAACGCTTCTACCAGGTTGGAGTCTTCACCGATCCTAATGTAAGGAATCTGCCGCCAATGAAGATGGTAAGTTCATTTGCAAACTCTCGTTCTCCCCAGTTCTTTTGACGTAAGTGCATGCTTAGGCGATAGCTTCGTTGGAGTCGCAAGCAGACCTCCCGTTTGAGGTGTACGACCGCGTAGTCACCGAACCAACAGAAGCCAGCTGGCGAGACGCGATCGCATGGGCTAGAAGTCATGACTGCAGTCACTTCCTTGCGTGCGCTGCTTTTCAAACTACGATATAATGGACATGCTTCTTACCTTGTAATAGTGTCGGTGGAGGAAGTGTAATCGATACCGCGAAGGCTGCTAACCTGTAAGTTACATCGTATATCATCCCATGGCTAAGTCTAACACAATCACAGCTTCACAGCCTATAAGGACGCAGATCTGTTTGATTTTATCAACGCCCCTGTTGGAAAAGGACGACCAATTGAAAATATATTGAGACCTCTTATTGCCAGTAAGTAATGCCGGCTCTTCCTTCTTGAACGTTTGTCTCATGTGTGTCCCTTTAAATAGTACCAACAACGGCCGGAACGGGTTCGGAAACTACTGGAACTGCTATTCTTGATATCACCTCCATGTCTTTCAAAACTGGAATCGCAAATCGCGCGATGAAGCCTGTGTTGGGTATCGTAGACACCTTGAATACTCGCACCTGTTCACGAGGTTTGCAAAATCAACCTTCCTACCCACCATGAATTAACAGTCATACAGAGTTACATATCAGCGCTGGGCTTGATGTCTTATTCCATAGTTTGGAAAGTTATACTGCCATCCCGTGAGCATTCTATGTATTTACTCCCTTACCGTCACTCACAGCATATACAGATACACTGAGCGGACACCGCGGCCGTCGAACCCTATCTTGAGGCCTGCTTACCAGGGCAGCAATCCTGTGGCGGATATCTTCTCGATGTGGGCATTGAGGACTACAGTCGAGATGCTCCCTCGTGTAGCAAAGAACCAAGATGACTACGAGGCTATGAAGCAGATGCTGTCAGTCGTATATTTACCTCGTCTTCTGTTTTGCGTACTGATTATAGCAGTCTTGCATCCTCGTTTGCTGGAATTGGGTTCGGAAACGCCGGAGTCCACTTATGCCATGGTATCAGCTATCCGGTACGTTTACGGATAGCGTGCGTTCTGTGGTATCTCTCATACTTGCACGATAGATCTCTGGTTTGAATAAGAAAGGTCCGAAATACAAGCACCCAGGATACCTGGTCGATCATCCTATCGTGCCTCACGGAATCAGGCAAGTCGCTATTTTCCATGCGCGTGCTTCCCATGACTTACAGTGGTAGTTTAGTGTTGCATTGACCGGTCCTGCAGTGTTCCAATTCACCGCACCCTCGTCGCCATCTCGTCATCGGGAAGCGCTCGCCATCTTCAACCGCACGTCACTCGCAGATCCCTCTATCACCTCCATTCCCGACTCTGAAATCGGCGCGCATCTGTACGAAGCTATTGCTCGGTTCTTGGATGGTATCAATGTTCCTCGAGGCCTGAAGGCTATTGGGTACGGACAAGCTGACGTTGCGAAGTTGGTGGAAGGTACGCTACCGCAGAGGAGGGTGTTGGATCTGGCACCGGGCGTCGGGGACGTGGTGGGCGAGGACGGGAGAGAGCATTTGACGCAGATCATTGAGCGGTCGATGGAATATTAATGTCATGTATATTACTTTGCGGAAATGTATTCTTGAGTGAATATGACGTCAGCCCCGAGTGCAGATCCTGTAAATCTCAGATCTCCGCTTTCCTTGACACACTTCCGTGGCTGCACTCAAAAATGCCTGGACGACGAACATTATTCAGGCCATGCATAGACCTGCACGACGGCAAAGTCAAACAAATCGTCGGCGGGACACTTTCAGACGACACCGATGCTCTGAAAACCAACTTTGTCGCAAACCATCCGCCGCGGTACTATGCCGAACTATACAGAGACAACAACCTGGAGGGTGGCCATGTTATCATGCTCGGAAAGGGGAATACCGATGCTGCCAGAGAGGCATTAGCTGCATGGCCTGGTACGCTTCTTGCCATTTCGTGGGTTTTGGGGTGTTTAAATTCTTTTGCATTGACATCGAAGTTTGTAGGAAGGCTACAAGTGGGCGGCGGGATCACGGATGAGAATTGCGCTGAATGGATAGCGGCAGGCGCGAGCAAGGTATATGCCTTTTGTCGTTCTATGGTTTCGAACAAATCAAACATAGGTGTCCCAGGTTATAGTCACCTCTCATCTTTTCCCTGATGCAAAGTTCTCGCTGGAGAAACTGGCACGTATATCGGACATCGTCGGCAAGGACAAGCTCGTCGTGGACGTTAGGTGTGTCCCATCCTCATGAGTCACCCATATAAGAAGTCAATTGATCCTTGTCCAGTTGCCGGAGACGGGGCGATAAATGGTTTGTCGCAATGGACAAATGGCAGCGCATAACAGAGATGGAAGTATGCAAAGGTATGCCCTGACGATGCATATATAAACGGCGAATAATGTAATCTCCTTGTAGAATCGCTTGACTTGCTCTCAGCATACTGTAGCGAATTCCTCGTACACGCTGCCGATGTAGAAGGCTTGTGCAAAGGAATAGATGAGCAGCTCGTACGGAGTAAGTGTTCCTGTTATCTATTCCAACGTAACATATCGATCTCTCCTTAGACCTAGGAACGTGGGTGACAATCCCGACGACGTATGCTGGTGGTGCAAAATGTAAGTAGGGCTCAAGTTCCGGCGCGAACACGCTAAGAATTTCTCTCTATAACAGCTGTCAGCGATCTTCAACTTGTGGATGAACTGTCGCAAGGCAAAGTCGACTTGACGTTCGGCAGGCAAGTTTGTATTCAAATGCATCTGTCGCAGCCACCTGATGGATTGTCTACAGTGCCCTGGACATTTTCGGAGGGTCTCAAGTCGCATTTGAAGAACTTGTCATGTACGATGCAGTAGCTAAAAAGGCTGTGCAATATTAGGATGCTTGACCTGCTCTCTCCGGATAGTAGCAAAGCATTATATCAGATTTAAGGAGATACAAAGGTAAAGACCATCGAGTTTAGATCGACTTGATATGTCTATGCGTCATCTGGTATTCCACCTGATTATCTGTATTAGTTAGGAACTTCGCGGGTCCTAAAGGCTCCTTCTCCACAATCGGAATCGAGCTTGGCCGCGGCGCTGGAGTGCGTTTGATGAAGTCCTTCGCCTTCATCTTGAGCGCCGTCCATTGTTGTTCCTCAGTTTCAGAAACAACATAACCCTTATCCTCTACCCCCTCACTCTCCGCAGCATCAAGGCGTGCTTTGCTCTTGCCTTTTGGCGTAGCGTTGTCCGCAAGTTCGACGATAGCCGATGCGAGCTTCAAGTTGTAGAATATCCGATCCTTCACTTCCCACTTCCCCCTTATCATCGCCTTCGTGACCAACTCGTTCGGATGCGCATCCCCTTTCCTCGTTTCGTTCTCGTTAACAAAGAACTCCGCGCCTTGCAAGTGGTCGATGATCCGTAGGCACTGTCGCATATTCGCCCGGTCTTTCGAGGCCACCGCAGCCCGCGCCAACGTCGATAGCACCGCACTGTTTGGCATGATATTCCTCCCCTTTGACCGCTTTTCCATCCTGGGAGCCCCAGTCTTCCCGTCACGGAAGTCCTTTCCGTTATACCCCGTCATGAGCTCGAACGTCCGCGTTGCCGACACCCAGTCTGCACCCCTCCAGCAAGCCGACAGCACTAACCCATATGTCTCTAGTCTCGGTCGGATTTTGTATCCCGAGTTGGGGTCCTTAATCTCCTCGCGTAACATCCACTCGAGAGTCTCGAGAGCCTGATTCGCTTCTCCCATCGAGCCCAGGGCAGCGGTGGCAGCGTACGCACGAAGAACTTGTTCCATGTGCCTCCAAGTGATGATTCGTTCCTGTCCGGGTTTGGTCGGTCTGTCTATGACTTGTTGGAAATAGTGCATGCAAAGCCTATACTTGCGAGTAACTATACACATCCCAAGTACCACTTGTAAGATGAAGTCATTGAGAGGGACTTTAGTCGGCAAAGCCGTCTCTCCGGGTTTGGACAGCCCGACGTAATCACGGACGATGTCAAATGCGAGCAGCTGATCGGTGGGACGACCGCCCGACAGAGCTTTGAGGACACCAGTCAATGCATGCGCGTCGATAGGGAATCCCAATTTCTCTGACGCCTTCACCATTTGTTTCCACACTAGCTTCGCATCAGAAGCATTTTGCACTGAAACAGGCTCCTGGCTTCCCTCTGAGAGTACTCGCCTGTTTGCTATTGCATGGAGTAAAGTCGCGTAGATAAAGTGGTCGGGTGATAAAGGCCCCTCCTGGTCCATGGCGTAAAAGACGTCGAACATCTTCTGGTAGAGGGTCGCGTCTCCTAGAATCTTGATGTATAACATATATGGGACGCGGGAGATATCTGGACTGCGAGAATCCCGTTCTCTGACAGCTTCTACAAATTGTTTGTAGTTGTCAAAGAGCGTGTGGACGTTGGCGAGCTGTTTCGTATGCGTGTCCCAATCATCAATGCGCGAGTATCCAGTTAAGATCGTTACAAACGTCCGGAGGTTAGGCTTCAACCCACGGCGCTTCATCTAGTATCGACCGAATAGTCTTTGTTAGCTTCATGCGAGACAAGAAGCAGGACCGCGAACTCACATCGATGTATAGTGTGTACGCAAGCTTATATTTCCTGGCCTTCATCGTCTCTGCCATTAATGTATTCCACACAATGGTATTCTGAGCATCGAGGGGGGCGTTCTTCAGCATTACGACAGCGTCATCCAGCCTGTCCTGGTCGCAAAGTTTCTTCAACCGCTCGGATAGAACAGCGGGGCGGAGGAAATGTTTCTCGTCGTCTTCGGTTGCTCCTCGTTGTACATAACGAACGCGTGATCTCGGCTCAGATTCTTCTGCCTTGACGAATGATTTGGTTCTTGGATTGTCGAACCGAGCTTTTGTGTTCGAACGGGATGCGGAGGACGGTGGAAGTAACTTCAGTGTCCTTGGAGCTCGATTTGTGTCTGTGACGACCGTCCTGTGAGAAGCTCCGATTACATGCTGAAATGCTTTCAGGATGCCCTCTGGAGACACTGTGGAGGACGCATTGCGTATCATGAATAGATGAGGATTGTTGAAGGTTGAAGGCAAAAGGTCGAGTATAAGCGCCGGGCGAATATTCAAATATTCAGTTTCGGCTTCCGTTCAATTTCGTCTGCGAACGGTCTGCGAACCTTGGTAAACTACATTGCCATCTCTGTTCTCGCATCATTGACTCATAAAAATATCAGCAAGCCGCTGGTAAATTTGTTCGGATCCGTGTGGTGTTTCTCGGAGATGTCCAGAAAATGAACACCGCGACAACAGTCTCTAATCTTCGTTTTCTATCTGGTCGTCTCCACTTACCCTTCGCTTCGATACGAGTCACGGCAATTGCAAGGACGATGACAACTATCAGGTCATACGGCGACGCTGTCGAGCAATTAAACTCCCTGCAAACTAATGCAGCTACACTTGAAGCTGTTCGAGCCTCGGGAGGCAAATCCAGTGACCTTGCGATCCCGGAGATGCTGGAATATCTAGGAAGGATCGGGTATGCAGTGAGTAGCGGAATTGATTATTTCTCTGAGATCAAACTGAGTAGAATTTACGCCAGGCAGAGGACTTGAATAAATTGAACGTAGTTCATATTACTGGAACGAAAGGCAAGGGATCAACTTCTGCCTTCACTGATGCTATCATCCGTCAAGCAAAACCTGGTTGGAAAGTCGGTAGGTTATTCTAATCGTTTGAAGGACAATATCAGGGCTCACCGATATCATAGGGCTATACACATCGCCACATCTTGTTGCTGTACGTGAACGCATTCGCATAAATGGGACGCCCTTATCAGAAGAGGATTTTGCTCGATATTTCTTCGAGGTCTGGGACAAATTGGAAAAGAATGACGTGGTGAGTATCGTTGGTATATCTATATCGCACGATTCAATTATATTTCCAGAGGGCGAACCCCAATACATCGCCTAAACCTGCATACTTCCGGTTCATAACTCTAGTTGCCTATCACGCCTTCCTCTCCTTGAAGGCATGTTTTTGCGCTTCTGTCACGGATGTCAACTTAAGCCTTCCGGTGGCTAGGTTGATGCCACTATCCTCGAAGTCGGCGTAGGTGGAACGTATGATAGTACAAATATCGTCCCTGAACCAGTTGTTACTGGTATTTCGGCCCTCGGAATCGACCACGTCACTGTATTGGGCAGAACTCTCAAAGAGATTGCATGGCAGAAAGGTGGCATCTATAAGGTATGCTAATATGTTTACTTCATGCCAGGATACTCAATAATTATTAAGCCTGGCGTGCCTGCTCTAACAGTGGATCAACCAGCCGAAGGTATGAATATGCTGAAAGAAAGGGCTACCGAAAAGGGGGTTTGTATTCTTTATCCAGTGCCAGACATCCCTATACTAAGTGATCTCTAGGCCTCCGAATTTGTAATTATTTCAAAAACTCCCGGATTACGAGAGATCAGACTAGGTAAGCCTCCTTAGCCCATACAATGTGGATATTGTTCTGACATTCGGCTCAGGACTTTCCGGTGCACATCAGTATCAGAATGCCGACCTAGCCATTCACCTTTCGCGCAAGTTTCTACAAGCACAAGGCGGGCTTGAACCCAAAGATTCGCTTACGGAATACGAAATCAACGGACTCCAAAGTGCTAAATGGCCTGGTCGTTGCCAGACCGTGCCAGATCCGAATCAGCCCAGCATAACATGGTTTTTAGATGGCGCGCACACTTTAGAGAGCTTGGATTGCTGTATGCAATGGTTTGTGGGCCCACATACCGCTCTAAGGAATGAGACATCGTATGTAAATCATCATCGAGTACTTTCAGGATCTGATCACTCTCATAGTTCTCGCCCTAAACGCATTTTGATTTTCAATTGCACGAGTGGACGAACGGGGCCAGCATTCCTTGAAGCCATGTTGGGCAAAATCGCAGCGCAATTAAAGCTTCACGGGGATGATGAGGACGCAGCCAAGTTCTTCGATGATATCATATTCTGCGCCAATGTCACTTATATGAGCGGTAACTTCAAAGGCGGTGCGTATATTTCTCTCATCTAGACGGCACATGTGCTGATGAAGACGACACAGATCTGGCCAACAAGAATACAGCAGAGGCTGATCTCGTCCAGCTCAAGACTCAGCACGAGTTGGAAGCTGCATGGCGATCCCTCGTACCATCTTTTGGCCCAGATCGCGTCCACGTCCTTCCGTCCATTGAACATGCTGTCGACCTTATCAGACACCAGGAGTCCCCAACTATCGATGTTTTGGTCGCAGGTAGCCTGCATCTCGTCGGGGGTGTCATCGAGGTTGCTGGTCTTTCAGAGGTCGCATTGTAGCGGTGTGATTTTTATAGCTGAATAAGTGCGCTTTAGAGGCAGATTGAAATAGAACGTTTGGGTTTTCGGAGGATATTATTCTTACGCTACCTTCAACAGGTGATGTAATCTATGTGTCACTTAAGCTGCACCGTACTACAACTTATATCGTTTGATTATTGCGTGTTCTATATGCCTGCTGCGCTGCTGACCGTTTTATTCATAGAATCAGAGTATACAGTCCTCAAGGATTCGAAATCTTTCAGCTTCGGAAGTAAACCAAGTTTCTTATTCAACTACAACTCGTCGACGAGCGAGAGATATTGCTTTTGATTGAAAGTGCATACTGTACACATGACTACATCCTCGTATTCTCACTTTCTGCCAACGGCTGTATCCCAAGACGCCTTCCATGCGCTTCGCTGAGCGATGTTTCGCGTATTGTCGTTATGGACGCCAGTGCTACTGTACCTGTCCAGCAACAAGGTGCCTCCGACCCTTGTCAAGTTCGCGGGTAAGCGAGCTGCGAGCGCGGGTCCGGTTGTCTCGCCCTTGATGAAGTCCTTGAGTGCCCTCACCTGCTCGTCGGTGAGATTGCCATGTTGGGAGTTCGTCGGGTGGGTGAGATCGTCGTTGATGTGTATAGCGTCTACGAAGACGGAAGATCCGAGGGTAATGGTGCCTTTTGCAACAACTGTACTTGCTAGTCCAGCAACAGGACCTTTGGCGGAATCCCTATGAATCGTGATTGGGAATTTCTTCCCCGGTAGGAAGAATTTGGGTGGGTGGCTCTTGGAGAACGGCTGAAGAGCAGCTTCGCGAACTGTATCAAATACAGCAATAAGGCCTCGCTCCAACTCCTGACCGAATCCCGGTTCATAGATGCCAGAGCCAGGCTCAAGTTCCAATTTTATTTGGCTGCCTGAAAACTGAGCATTGGGCGAGCACAATAAGATATGATCGATGTGCTGCTGTTGAGTAGTGCCGTAGAGATAGAAGGGCATAGCCGGTGGGTAGGCAGACTCGAGTAAAGTTGAGTCAAGGGACCTGTTCTTGATGATGCGAATATTGGAGACTTGCACGCCAGAGAGGAAGTGCTGCTGATTAGGATCGGAGAGGAAAGCACGGTTCTCAGGGAAGTCCTGATCGATGGTGGCAGTAAATGTGCCTGCCCTTAGGATGTCATCGAGTGCAACCTCCGAGGAAGTGCTCAGGGAAAATACGGCTGTGGGGTTTGCATCTTGGGCAGCTTTGTATTGGGCTAGCGCTTCGGGAGGGATATCTACGGCGAGAATGACTTGTTGGCGGAAGTTGGCCATCTGGAACATAGGTAGAGCGACCAGATGAACTTTGTCTGTGCCTTGCATGACAAAGGTATGATAGTCGGGTACGATGATATTACGAGGGAGAGATGACTGATATTATAGTGAGGCTCAACCGGAAGAGAGCATGTGTAGGCGTGACATACCGACTTAATAAAACTCTTTGCAGTTTGCTTGAACGACTCTGCGAGCCTTCCAATGAAGTTGGCTTCCGTAGGGAAAGGGGACATCGACACATTTACCTAGTACACTGGGTCAGAACAAGAGCGCGACTACTGATGGGTAAAGTCTCACTGACCAAGACGAAGAGATCCTCGTCGCCTTCAACACCGAGACGTCTCTTAAAGTTAGACAAGCATTCCCCGAATTTCGCCTGAGAAAGAGAGGTACTCATGACCCAAACATCCCGATCGGCAACTTTTTCGTCCACCGTCAGTACCGAGAGCTTTTCGTAAATCCTGGAATTCAAGACATTCGCTTCTGTAACATTGGTGTTCACTGTGCCATCAGGCAGACGGAAGTTGCAAGCAAAAGCATTGATCATGAGATCTGATCCTAGCCCACGAACGTGATGCATCGCTTCGTGATCGGCCACTAGCTCTCTGTTGCTCGGCTTGAGGATGCGGTCACGAATGAATATCTTCTCAGCCTCTACATCAGCAAGGGTAGCGCCGCTCTTCATCTCGGATGGAAGCATGTTGAAAGGAATTACAATGAGATCTGGGTCGTCCATGTCCATAGTGGCCCAATAGCAATAAAACTATGTTTATGTCGTGAGCTCCAGCATTGGTGAGTGATAGGCTTGGCAAACAAACCTTCACACCCGTGAATAGCGATTCGCCAAGAAGAGCACCATAGCCACCTTTATGCAGACCAATGACCTCATGGGATAGCCATGCTGCGACTGGAGCAGCACCCGGTTTACTGCAGAGTTATCAGTACCACGAACACTTCAGATAAACAAAGGGTAGAGATGTACCTCCCCTCCACGCCATATGTACCCATGGTCTGAACGCCTTCAGCTTGAAAGTCGATGTAAGGACTAGTCCAAGTGACCAAGAACCGCGCCCTTTCATCGCGGTAGCATAGGGCACCAGCAGGATACGGTATATACCCGGATTTGTGAGGATCGATGGTGATGGAATCCGCATATTTCAAGTGAGCGAGCTGGGTCTTTGTGTACGGTAAAAGCGACATCTTGGGGACAAATGGATCGAAAGGCTCTTCACTTCTGTTAGTACCTTTGTGTGGACTTTGACGTTCGCGAAGAAGAGTCGTGAAATATCCTCCCTATAATCGTCACAATGAGTAGCTGTACCTATGTTCTAGAGATTGAAAATGCATTACCCATGCCGCGTCAGCATGGATCAGAAATGAAAGGCCCCTCTTTTGAAACTTTTCTCGTAATTTGATAACTTCGACAATGGGATCGACGGCACCATGCTCTGTACTTCCGATGATACAGACCACGGCGTAGACTGCTTGTTGCTTGCGTAGAGATTCTTCTAAGAGAGTATCAAGGTGACGAGCATCCATACGAGCATGATTATCAACATTGATTTCTACAAGATTTTGACTGCCGATACCAGTCAAGGCTGGCAATGAGGAAGGATATCAATTCATGTTCATTCGATGAAAGACTGGAAAATAACTTACCAGCACCTTTGGGCCAGGAGTAGTGCTGCGTGGCAGCTACGTAGTAACAGGTAGGGATAGTGATACCGAACTGTTTCTCCAAGGCATCCTTCCCAACAGTCTGGATGATGTAATCGGTCATGACCTTTTGGACATAATCTGTCGACATTCCATACTCGGTGGTGAGACGTCCAGAGAGGTCAAGAACGACAGCAGGATCCAAGTTCAATAGTTCCCAGGTACTGCAGTTCATGAAGAGTTTCTCCTCCCCAGTGCAGAGCTTCACATGGAAGGTGCTCGCGATGTAATTGAATGGAGCGCCAAGCGCCATAGCATTTTTGAACGACAAGGGGTAAAACTTCAGATTGCGAGCGACCCTGGACCCACCACTATCAGAACGCAAAATACACCGAGTAATATTCCCAAAGCTAACATACCACATAGATTCAAGGTTGGCAATGCTACCACCGCATGTAATGTGTCCCCAAGCCATGGGTTGTGCGTTAATGTCGAGATCTATTTTTGGGCCGCTCGATTGTCTTCGGTATCCGAGAGTTTCGGAAAGATCCTGGCCAACTTCGTACTCAATGAGCGAGGTAAGGGGACTAGCCTCAGGGGCAACGTTATTGGGATTGTACATCATGGTTAACTGGGTGATCCGGTCAGGATACAACCCCTGATAATTTCTGAGAGACACTTACCAGGTATCCAAGTACGCCGGGCATGGAGACGTCGGCCAACATATGAGCATTGTATCGAGGAGAATAAAAGGGAATATTATGCTCCGCCATATATTCGCTCAACTTTGAAAGGAGGCCTCTCAGTTTGTCTATGCTTCCCACGAACGCATCCGACTGTTGCATGTCTTCAGTAATGAACACCTTTGTGGACTCCTGTCAGTCACATTAAAAGTAGGCAGTATGGGAGACATACTCCATCCTCAGGATGGTAGGCCTTGCGAGCGCGTTGAAGATCGTTGACTATGGCTTCGAAGCCGTCTCTGACAAATTTGTGGTTCTCAGCCTTGGGGCCCAAGAACCAAGAAGCGATGGCCTCGTGACTGGCATTATCGCAAGGAAAGGCGCGAATGTGTGAAGGGGACATTGTTTGAGTACGGAAGCTGCAAGTGAGAGTGCAGTGGGGGGTTTCAGCCATCATGGAATATGGGGGCTATATATACGCACAATGGTGGGGGCTGCCAATAGACCCTTGTTGGTTGAGGCTATCCGCCTGGGAGGACGGTCTGGTGATGAACCTTTGATGTAGTAAGGATCTGGCCCCTCTCGAAGATAGTTCGACATTACATATATTTCTACAGAATACGTACAACTGCCGAAACTTGCATGGAAGTCAGTGATATCGGAAATTCAGGTGGAGATGAAGCGACTCACAAAAATTCGACACCTTCCTAGTTTGCAGAGATCCAAGCAACTATAATTGACAAGAGTCCAGATGGTGACATAGGCAGGCATGTGGTCATATGCACATCGAATATAATCCGTGTCATGCATTTCATGTAGGTAAAGAGTACTTGTTTTCATTTAATGCTGTTGGACCGAGCTGCCGACCCTTCGTCAGGTGGATAGTTTTGAGCCTTTGGATTAGGTCTCGTGCAACTGGGAATTATACCGTTTCCGTTCAGGCGGTTTCTGTCATCCGTCACAAGTGTAATGCGGTATCTCGTACACGCCGCCTCATTCGTCTGAGTGCAGCTGCAATCTGGATCATTGCCCTGTACGGGTACATTTGAGGGATGGCCTAGTCCAACTTCAGCGGTTGACAGGTGGAAGAGAACTGTAAGATTTCGATCAATTCTTCATGTATCTTCAGAAGTATGGGCGTACCTGAATGTTTTAGTGGCACTATCGAAACACAGACATCTGACCCTGCCTAACTTGCAGCCAGTAGAAGAGGATGCATATCCACAGGTGGGGGAGTATAGAACGTGTCAACACGAAAGGTATTCATACTCGATAAAAGCCGCGCGCTAGGAGGAGCGTACTATACCACGCTTGTTGGGTCAAATACCACGTTTCATTACAGCTGAAATCGACGAAACACATGATACTCCAGCGCCTCGCACGGTCGGGTTTGAGGACCTTACACTCAGGTACGACGCTTCTTCGCACGCGAACGACTGCCATTTCCGTCGTGATCATAGAAATGAACGGCCTACATCCCAAAAAGGCTCAGCTCTACCAAACCAACGGGGAGCAGAAAACAAGGGTGAAAACTCAACTTGTTCGTCCAAGAACGCGGACAGCTGGTTTCTCAAAGCCGATGATTGACATATACCTAAATCGCCGGCGAGCTGCACGAACGTGCTCAAGGGAATAGGCTACACCGCATAGAGATATGAATATTCAGAGAATATTTATAGGAGTCGCAGACATCGTACCTCGTAACGTAAAATGCGGGAATATAACTGGGTATCTTCAAAAATCCGTTTCTTCATCCGAGCATCGACTTCTTCCTTACTGATAGCGGCGCCGTCTTTCGTCATGAAGGTCTGTACATCATCTTTTCCCTTTCCTTTCCCTGCCCTCGCTCGAGGCTTCTTGGCCTTCGCAGCCGTTGAGGTAGCAAACAATTGCGTCAGGGAGGGTTCAAGGGTCGACCGGGATGCAGCTGTTTTAGCGCGTTGTGAAGCCGGCTTGCGGGTCAGAGATTTCTTTCTAGTTTGTTTGGGCGGAGACGGCTCTGGATCGTCTTCCTGTTCAGCAGACACGTTGGGAACACTTAGGTAGTCCCTTGGTCCCGCAGAGGGCGAATAGTGCAAATAGACATCATCATTCTCATATATCCTTTCGCCAGAATCATACATGTCTGGCAAAGGGTCCTCCAATGTCCCGAGTGCATGTTCTTGATTATCTATATTGTCAGAGGACAGACGAGATGGAGACAGGTTATCCCAGGGATGGAGACCATTGAGGGGGGCCAAGGGGCTGTTGGGCATCGAGGGAAGCCATGGACCAAGTTCGTTTGAGCTGTAACGCGTACGAAGGTTGGACAACTGCTTCAATGAGGATGATCTGACCTGAGTAAGAGCGAAGGGGGCTCACAGAATTCAAATCGTCCCTGGTTTGCAAACGTGGATCTGCTGCAGGAATGTCCTCGTTTTCGTCTAATTCAAGGAACATATTGTCAAAAACGGGACTGTCATGGCGAGGTGAGGGAAGCGGCTGTTTGTGTGTGTGCGGTTGTAATCCTTTCGCTAGCACACTCTCACCGAACGGTTGGGTACGTGGGGGGTTTGAAGGGTTCGCCAGAACAGGATGGACTTCGGGTTCTGCCCGAGAAGAGCTGGCTATTGGAGCCGGGCTCGGGACATAAATAGGGGTAGGAGTAGGGTCCGCTAACGCGCTCGATCTGAACTTCTGTGCCAAAGCACTTTCGCCAAATGGTTGAGTACGCGGAGGACTTTGATATAGGGCATCCGGTAAGCCCCGCACTTGTGGATTAGAATCGACGGTGACGGTAGCTTTGTGGGTACTAAAATGACTGCTGAGAAGTAGGCGAGCTCTGTCGAGGATGTTCTGACGAGTTTGAGCTGGATCCTTTACAGTTTCAACGACTTGAGGACGTTTTGTTCTCTTCTTGGCCCCTCCGTCGTTGATGACCTGTTCCAATAGGGTCTGCGGTTCAACCTGTTCGGGCTCAGTGGCCTTCTCCTTACCCTTGCTGTTATGCGAAGCGACGCGGGGGGTCTTTGCAAGCTCTGAACGGATAAGAATCGCAATTGTGTCGTCAGTAAGGCGAGTCTTCTTGGCACACGTCTGAACGTGCTTCATTTTCTGCACTACGGTCTTTCGAGCCGTCCAGGTAAGGTCACAGCTCACGCATTTCAATAATCTTGCTAGGTCGGCGTCAGAAAATTGGGTAAAACGGTGGGACGTTGCTTTCGGGAGTTTGCGTGGTTTGGGAGGTGGAACTTCGCTGCTGTTATTTGGTTCCACGCTACGGGCAGAGCGAATAGTATGCAAAGATTGGAAAGAACTTGATCTAGGAGGTGCGACATAGGCGAAACGAGCTAGATTTGATGGACGTGGTTTGTCATCGTCGGAACCTTCAGGATTAGCTGGAGCGCTGTCTTGTCCGCCAGAAATAGTTCTTGCTGTTGTGTTCGTAGGAGGAGGCGGATCCGCACTATCTTGAGACGGATTTTGAGAAATAGCCTGTGATGGTTTGGTTTTGGGCAGCCCTAATATCTCGCGGACGGATGGAAACGTTGTGTCGGACGAATAGTTGAGCGTACGGAAAGGTGCTGCAGTGAAGATAAGATCTCCCCACCAACTTTGAATGGATGATTTAGCACGTACCTGGGTATTCGACGTCATTGTCACTAGATAGTTCGTACACAGAGGGTCGTCTGTGGACTGCTCTGGCAAAATACGTGACGGAATTCTTCACGATGTCTTGCTTTGCGGGACGTGGACTTAGTTGAATGCTATCGTCTACGGGATTCAACATGTGTCTACCTCAAATCGCGTAGCTAACACGTCAGACTTTGACATACCGGAGATTTCGATTATGCTATGTGATTGAACGTGTTTAGGTTCGTTGCTACCTATGGTGTCGATAATGTCCCCTGCGCATTGGCTGGCCGCAGCTCTGAGTTGTCGTCTGGCTCTTCTCCTTTCTTTTTCTGCCTTTCTACGTTCTTCTCTCTCGGGCTCTGAGTCCTCGACGACATCGTCTTCATGGGGTATGCGTTGTCCAAAATGTTGCCTGGAGGTGTTGAACATGTGTGCTGGTCGCTGGATGAGACGTGCAGAAACGAAAGTGTTGATACGGTTTAGTTTGCGAGGTAAGATGTTTCTTGTGAAAAGGAGGGAAGACAGCATGAAACGGTCGCTGGCATGACTCAAAAGGGAAATCCCGAGACAAATGCGCGCAAAGTGCGTGACAGGTCGCGTTGTCATGTCACGCGAAAGTGTCACAGGAGCGTGAGGCGTAATACCGCTCGCCGCGAAACCTCCGACTCGTCTCTTGTTCTCGAACTCTCATCTCTTTCTCTCTTCTTTCATCTCTGAAAAGTACTCAAAACATAACACAACCTACCTCACTCAATACTTGTTGCAACAAACATATGAGCACCATGCGCCGCCAGCCTGAGATACCTCAAGGACAACCCGTCGGGATAGCCTCACCAGACGAGGTGTACAATGTAATATGTGCGGCTGCATCGCAGGACCCATCTCAGATAAAAGCCTCTTCAGAGCGACTCAAACAGCTCTTTGACATGACTGGAACCTTTGACGCACTATCAGAGATTGCGGCGCAGAGAACACTTCCATTGCAAGTTCGTCAGCAGAGCATCATACAGCTCAAGAACTCGGCTTTGGGGCATTGGAGATCTCGAAAGTACGGTCAATCTATCCTTTTTATTCGTTAATGTTATATTGATTTAGACATACAGACTTCTGTCTGAAGAGCAGAGAGAGCGCATTCGGGCGAGATGTATGGGTCTACTAGACGAACCAGACGACTTGGTGAGCGAGTCCTTTGTTTAGAGACAATTTCTTTTCTTCCTCGTGTTAGAGGGTTGTTTCCCCAAGTTTCTCCACCGTTCTCCCGGCGCAGCTGTACCAAACACATGTACAACATGTGTTTGGCTACATTGGGGTGATGAGCGATGGGGAGCGTGAAGAACACTGCCTCCCTCTTACCTTGACAGAAATATCCGCTACTCGCAATCTCTCCAAACCCTTTCATAATTTGCGATTTGCTGGGCTTGCATTCTGGCAATGTGAAGCTGACATACTACTTAGATTGCTGAATGCAACGAAGTTATACTTTCCAAAATTGCACGATACGAATACCCCCATAGCTGGTAAGTCGATACTGTTGAGAATATGATCGCCTAACAAGCTTATACTTTCCAGGCCGACATTCCTCAATGACCTTTTAACGGTCATTGACACTAATATGGGTATTCGCTACGGCAGAGCATCTACCGATCCTCTCCCTCCTCTCCTTCTACGCCGTTCCCTAGAAGTTTTGAACGCGACTCTGAAAGAGTTTATAAATATGAAGATGCTCACAGGCGTCAAGACTATGGCTCGCGTAAGACACAAGCCAACGCAAAGAAAATGTTCACACAGCTTACGCATATCGATAGATAGCTCAACAAATTCACACTGGTTTCCAAAACTACTACTCTACTGCTGCGATACCATTTGCCTCACTAGACCCATCAACCGTATCTTCACCTCGTACAGCCGAGGACCTATTGATAGCGCACCTTATCTTCAAATGCGTCGTAAAACTCGCTACGTGGGCGTGGCCCCGTTCCAAAACGGAGAATTTCACCTACTTAGATCCTTGGGCAAGTGGTTTCCTCGATATTATCAAGATTGCATCTATCTGATCCTATAGCTATGTATTACAGCTCCGAACACTGTTCCAGAACTGTGCCATGCAATTACAAAATCTCTCCGAACTCCGTATCAATCTCGTACTCGCCTTACGATCGGGCACCGTGCCCGCGACTCCCAACACCGAACTCAGTATCAAAAACCTCACCCGTCATATTTTCTTGTTTGGTAAATTCTTTAGACGACTGCAGCAATTAGATGTTGCGCGATTCGTAACCCTTCCCATAAGCAGCGACCTCATTCTGTACTACTGGAATAAAGTCGTCCAGGCAACAAATAGCCCTCGCGAATATACTGAAGGTAAGGGTGGTTTCTATATTGCGCTGGAGGATTATTTGCTCATATGTGAATGTCGAAGATTCGTCTACAGCTGTATTTCCTGTACGTTTCTTGGTGCAGGCCATGGCGCTGTTCAAGGATAGTCTCGCTCAATGGGCACCTGTACGCAAAGATGGGTCCGAAAATGTGCAAGGTACGTGCAGCGTCCCGTATTGGGATGCATACATATCCATGTAATGATCCCACGTCAGTTTTGTCACAGGCATTTGTCGAAGATGCCGTACGATTGCTCGTTACCAGGTTCATCCCTCTCGATCCCTCTGATCTGGAAGAATGGATGTCCGACCCGGAAGAATGGGTCAATCTGGAAGAAAAAGAAAACGAGCAATGGGAGTATGAGCTCAGAGTGAGTTACTTGGGCGTTCATTCACATTAACTCGTTTGGTTAATTGACGATCGTCAGCCTTGCGGAGAACGCGTGTTGATGACCTTGGCGTATCAATATCGCCAATACGTGATTCCTCTACTCTTGACCACTTTCGAACAGATCGTCGGTACGTGCTTTTGTGAAGGTAGTAGAGATATTGATATCAACTCGTTTGTGAAGCCCAGCCTACGGTTGATCTCCCGAGTATTCTCCAGAAGGAGGCTCTGTATTGCGCGATTGGACGATGCTCGCAGCGGATGAAGGAGGTAATTCCGTTCGATCAGTGGTTAGAGAATAGCCTCATATCGGAGACGAGAGAAACCAACACTGGGTCAGCAAATTCCTTCACTATCGGTTTTCTATGCTGAGATAAAATGTGTTATAGCTACCCTATCATAAAGCGCAGGATCGCCTGGTTGATAGGCAAATGGATCTCTGGCCAATGTTCGAGTCCAAACAACCCGAAAATCTGGGAAGTACTGGTTTACCTCCTCCAGGATCGTGGTCCTGGAACAGATGCGGTTGTGCGGCTCACTGCGGCAGTTGCTCTGCGTGAATGTGTCGATGTACGTCCTTCACATTCTGTTTCCTCCTTTTTTTGATACTCCAGAGTCAGCCTGATATTTATCTTATTCATTCCTGTAGACAATCGAGTTTCAGCTCGACGTTTTTGCGCCGTACCTACCCTTGGCGGTAACAGAGCTAGTGAAGCTTATAGCAGAAGCGGACACGCTGGAGAGCAAACGTCGTATATGCAATAGTTTGAATACCGTGATTGAACGCTCTGAGACTCAGGTACGCTTGTTATCTTATTTTGCTCCGAGAGTCTTAGCTACATGGAGTGCTACAGATCGTTCCCCTGCTTGGGATCGTAGTGGAACCCTTGCCGCAGTTATGTAGGTTACAAGACTATTCTGGCTTTTGTCAAAATCTTAGTCTTCTGTATAGGGACGGCTGCAGGAACCGACTGGCTGTTCAAAAGCGCGTTGCTGGAGACGGTGACCAAACTCATTGAAGTACATCTTATGATCACTCATATCACATGTCTGTGCTCACATTTAGCTATTTTAGTCGTCAAAGGGTCACTCTGCCGCTCTGAGTGACTTTGTTGTGCCTCTTATCCGTGAGAGCTTCGAGCCTGAAGTACGTATATATCATTTTGATTCTCAGTTGCTATCTTACACCATGTCTTTGGTAAGGCTAGAATCCAATTGGATGAAGATGCTCTAATGTTATGGCAAGTCGCTCTACGTCACACTGAATCCCTTGATGGCTCGGACGGCAGACCTGGGCTTGCCAGCCTGATCCGGCTCGCAGTGGACCTGCTCGCCAACAACCTCGATCTTCTAGGCCAGATAATCTCCATCCTAGAATCATATGTCATCCTTGACGCCTCACGTGTCCTCCAGGTAGATATTTTATCCCTGCAGTATTCGTGACAGTGAATTTGAATTAATAGGATCAGGAATGCACTGTGGATATGTTTACAGCTATGGAGAAGGCGATGAACCAGGCGGTGCAGGTCAACGTGAAAGAGACGGCTACGGTTTTGGGTTTAGTCGTGCAGCTGGCCCCGTCTAACTTGTGGGGGGAGGCATTGCATCATTCCAAATTGTTTGCTTTCCTTGTGAAGTCAATTGAGGAGGATAAGGTAAGGAGGTGCTTGCTGTACCTCATAGATGGGCTAATTTAGGCGATTTGTGTAGGCTTCTACGACGCTACTCACTGAATACGTGCTTGTCCTTGCGAGGATTGCACTGGTCGATAGGCAAATGTTTTTGCAGCTCATGTCTGCATCGGCCCCGGCCCTCGGATTCTCAGAACACAGAATATGGGAATTGACTCTGGACGGCTGGTGGACTAGGGTGAGTACATGGTGCTCACAACTTCGAGCTTTCAACACTCTACTTACGGTTATGTTTGTCTCGCTAGTTTGACAACATGTCTGAGCCGAGACACCGCAAAGTAGCTGCAATGGGAATAGCGAATTTGGTTGCCACCGGACATCCAGAAGTCTTGGAGCGTCTCCCTTCTGAAATATGTAATATGTGGCTCGACGTGTTTGCGGAACTTAGGGAAGCCCAGAGCTCGGATCGGTGAGCAAGAGGAGTAGTATGTATCTATAATCAGGGCTGACGGGTATTCGTATGTTGCAGGTCGAACCCGTCTCTCTTCCTCTACTGGGACAAAGCCCCAGATTCCTTCTACCACGGTAGCGAAGGCACAGCAGAGTACAACCGTCGCAAGACCGTAGGTTTCTCGCTCATACTACGTTCACTCGATTCTGACCTGTTTTTAGATTTACAACAACGACCCGGCTCGTACCATACAACTCACCTCATACATCGCTGCCCGACTGCAGGAAGCGGAAGCCGCTTGTGGAGGATCGGCGGCCTTGCAGGCCAAGTATCTTGCCAAAGCTGATCCGGCGGTTCTCAAAGAAATACACGCTGAACTGACTGGACAGAATCCAGGGAATTCATCTTAGGAGGCTTGTTATCTCGCGCTCCCAATTCCATTGAAAGTGTCGCTGTATTACGGAGCATCGAGATATATCCAAGTTATCCTACTACACGCCCGCTCTCTGACGTATTACATCCTGTCCGTCCTGTGTCAGATATTTACCCAATATGATCACCTGGATTCCATAATAATTGATGTTACAGACAACGAGGCAAAATAAGGGACCTAAGCGATGCAGGTTTCTTATTTGAAGAAGTTCATCAAGCTCCCTTGACTTCCCTTCCCTGAGCCCGTTCGCTTCGGTTTCTCTGTGCTGGATGATTTGGACTTGCGAGGGGCCGCTTTGATTGGCTTGCTCTCTTCCGATTTTGTTTCTTTAGCCTTGGCAACAGACTTCTTCGTCTTAGGCACCTCTTCTGCAGGTTCCTCTTCCTCCACAGATTCATATTCCGAGTAATCCTCGGTCACTTTTGCCAGCCATCAATAAATCAGCTACTCGCTTTCTTCAACAAAGATGAAGCAGACATACCCATATAACCCTTCTCATCTAATTTGTTACGGCTACTGACGATCCTCTTCTTTTTCAGGCCGTTCTTACCGACGGGAATCGCCTTCTTCTGTTTCCTCTTGCGTGGTTGCGGCTTAGGGGCAGGATCAGAGTCATCCATCATGTCGGCGTCCTCCGTCTGTGTCTCAGTTTGCGGTTCGTCGTCAGGTTCCGTCTCTGACGTCTCCGCCGCCCGAACAATACGAGAGCGCGATGCCTTGATCACTTGCTCTGAGAGAAACCAGGTCAACACAGGTACTCAAACAGGAAGTAGCATGTACATACCATCGTCGATGTCCATCATGGCACGTAAGCTCTTCTCGTTATCGGATTCTATCTCAACAGGGATTTTGGATTTCGCCTTTGCCTTGAGTTTGGGCTGAGGTTTGGGTTTCTCATCCTCGTCTTCACTGTCCGATATTACGGTCTTTCTCTTCAGCCTGAGTCCGGACATGCGCTCGATTGGAGGTGTGATACTCTTCCCTCTAGACGGTGGAGATTCTTCTTCAGACTCTGTATCGGCTGGAAGCGCAGATTTGCGTTTCTGGCCTCGCTGGATTATATTTTAGCTAGCGTATTCAATATCTAACACGATAAGACTGTTACCTTGACTTCGAGGTTCGATGAATCTCTAGGCTTGGTGGGCTTCTCTTCTTTGACTTTGAAAGCCAGAACCTGAGCGATCGTATCTTTACTTCCAGATGCCTTTGGTTTCAAGCTGAGCCCTTTCTTTTCGGGTTGGACTTTCTCCTCTTCTTCCTTGATTTCCTCCTTCGGCTTCTTGTCGGCCACTGAGGGCTTTTCTTTGACTTGGGGCTCTTTCTCTTCGGCTTTACCCCTTGGTTTAGCCTTGCTCCAATCCAATTTACCTGTAGGTTTCGGCTTTATTGATAGGGGTTCTTTCTCTTCCTTCTTCGGTGCGGGTACTTTCTCCTTCAACAACTCCTTCCGTTTCGTCTCTTCATTTGTTTTCTCTTTCGCTTGTACAACAGGAGTGGCGACACGAACGGCTGGCTCTTTGCCTTTGTATGTGGAAGCAACAAGGTTTTGTTTCTTACCCATCTGTCAAGGAATAACGGTATCGTCAACTTGAATAAATTATTTCGAACAGGACAACGTACATGGACATGTGATCCAATGATTCTTCCCAGCGAAGCGGCTACGTCTGGCTTTAACTTCGCGTCCGCTGCGTAAACTTGGTCCGAGGACGTGCATATCAGACCTGCGTCCTGAACTGCAGGGTTAATAAGAATGCATGTGAGCCAAATGGTCTCTGCTTACATGAACCGGGGAAGGTGATAGGCAGTAGATGTACTCTGAATATATTCGAGAGTAGGTAGACTTTGCGCCTTATATACAAATGGTCAATTAATGGATGTTTGCTAGAGGGGGAAACTCACGTTCAAGGTCTTGTTCACCCGCCAGTGTCATTTTGGTCTGGGGGACAACTTCCTCCAGGTCATCCATCTGCTCGTTAACATCTTCCATGACCTCATCTTCATCTATGTAATCTTCGTTACCCGCGGCTGGGCCGCCGTTTTGTTTGGAGCCGAGCTTGGATACCAGTGGTACCTCTCCGGAAAGGAGATAAGTAGCGTAGGCGCGCTCGTCGGACGTAGCGTTGGTGGCATAGAAGGTAGCAAGTGCACTGTAGAAACAAACTTAACAACAAGGTACAGGAAAAATTAATATATACGCGTACTTTTTCGACTCATTTACGTGTACGTTGAACTGGCGGCTGAGCAGTCGAAATGTAACCTAAGATATGGCATGAACAACCGTAAAAAGCCCTAAGATTCATGGAGGAGACTCACGACATTCTTCTCAATAAATATTTGCTTCGTTAAATAATCCGTTATCTTCGAGGTCATCGTTTTAGATGGTGAGGTCGTCGTTCAAGTCAAGTTGGATCGGAAGCGCCCAGTTTCTGTAACGCGTCACGCTCACGTGCGCTTGTGACCGCTCTTAATTATAAATGGAGCTACCTTTTGCTTCATTTCTACGATCCGAAGGCGGAAAATAGCTTGATAGTTGTTGGGTACCGCGCAGAACGGGCCCTGATTATTCATGGCATTTAAGGGTGATATCAAGATGTATTCACCGTCACGACGAGAGCAGTAGGTATGTCATGTCCCCCCTAGTAGACTGTCAACGGAAACGATAGATTTGATCAGATGTGCTTGTACCAGCTAAGTACCGACGAAAATACGTTAGCCGCTAAGTAAATATTTCATTTAAGCGAAGTAGCGAACTGCGGTCACAAGCTGCGATTTGGGACCAATGTTGTAGGGCGAACTTGTACGTGCAACATTCCGGCTCCCGAGTCATGCTATATTCGTAAATAAATAATATTTTATGGTCTCAGTATGCAAATTGTCTACATTGACGAAGTTGGCAATTACTACAAGCAGGAGCAACCGTCCTGGTATGGAACGGAGAGGTACCTTACACTGTCGAGCGACACTAGAAGGACCCTCTTAGTATCTACAATCATCCCTAGGTTCCATAAATATTCGGAAGACATAGAGCCCTCAAGTTAACTCTCCGCTAGACCGTAATATCCTGTGCCTTCGGACGATCGGGACAAATGTCGATGAGCTGTTTCAAAGATGTCAAGATATCAGCTCTAGTTAGTCTGCTTTTGATATTATACTATATTCACCTGCCCTCTACTATCTACGTTTGGAGCGCTTCTGTCGGGACCAGGGATAGGCGACAACAGGATTGACATGATGTTACCTCGCTGACGCAAATTCTCCCGAGCATTTAAGCTAGCGAGTAGAGAATTGAGAAGCACTAGAAGCTGCATCAGTAGATGTCCCAGGAGGCAGTTTTACGGACTCACATTTTGGCATAATGAAATATAAAGCAAGATAGATGTAATCGTTGGGCCAAACTGCGTACTGCGATATTATCAGCAGGTTTGCGAGCATTCATAGAATAGCTGTGACTAACTGCGACGACTACAGCACCTTCAAAAAAACTAGCATATGAAACAAATACCATCAGCTAAGAAATAGTATCTGGACGGAGGCGTACGTTGAAAGAGCGCCAGTGCTTATGCTATACAACATCAAGGTGTGAATGATAGAATCAGTCCTGTAAATATGGTGTTAATTTTGTTGGTCCCTGCATCAGCGAGAACTGACAAACCGTTTGAATCCAGTCCGCCGCTTCGACAGCATAAAACATAGTGTACCCGCCATAATTATGTCTGCTATAAGGGAGCTTCCAAATGATGTGTATATAACCCACTGTTGTACCTCGTTTTGGCTTCATTCAAGGGGAAACAAGTTCAGAGCTTACAGAAAAACGGGACACTTGTATGAAAGAACGGTGGAGGACGCTGGTGATATGTTAGATTACGCTAACTTATCCAGATGCTTTTATTTTCGGCTTACCATTCGACGACTAGGACTGATGCGAGCGGTCAATGGACAAATCTCATATTTGGTAACGTAGAGCAACGTGTAGCTCACCTATGGAAGCAGCTAACGTACATGCCATCAGTCGCGTATCTTTATGCGTTTAAGAGCTACGAAGACTCACGTATTGAAACGAAAGAGAAGAAGGTCTGGAGAGGGACGATTAGTAATCTCTCATTAATACCCAGAAATATATTCACCATAGTATGTATGAGAATCCAGTTAAATCTGAAACTGCTCACTAGAGACAGGGTGCGTCGGTACAGTATTAGTAACCAGGCAAAAGTGCTCAGTGCTCACATCGCCAAATCCTATAAGCGAATATGCTACCGTGGCCCGTTTGGTAAATCGTCAAACGAGCGTTGATGTTTAAGGACATACCTCCGAACAATGAAGTCGCTTGATACACAGACCAGGACTTGCACCTACGATCTTATTGTGAGTCACACCGAAAGGGTGACATGTGCATTGCCGGTGACGATGATATACATACAGATATGCTCCTATAAACAAGCCAAAGTGAGCCTCCACAGAAGAGGGGTAGACTCCGGTCACACACCATTCCATAGTATTCAACGCAGTATAATTTCCAAAATCGGTGACTACATATACGTATATTGCATCGGTGATGAGAGCGAGATGAAGACCGTCTAAGCACCTAAAAGTGTCTCTATAAGCCTGGCTATCACCGTTGTAGCAATGGATATTCACTAACCAAAGTACAAAAACCTTCATAAAGATTCAAAACCTCAGTAGTATCACCTCGGTGAGTACCAGCACTACCAACGACTCACCAATCCCTTCAATCCTTTACCATCCTGGTTACACCGATAGTATAGGTAGGTCTGCAGGCTAGTAACTCCATACAGGCTGCAATACAATCAGTGTGGAATTGGGAAATTAACTCCGAGTCCAACGCTAAGACTTACATCGCAGCTAAAACGTCTCCTGATTCCCAAATCTATCAGTAGGAATGATACCAAAGAAATTGTACATACCAAGGAAGATTACTCCCGAGGTGTTGTTGAGACTCGGGGGAGCAATGAGAGTTAACATCGCGGGATGCGTTCAAGGGATAATATGGAAGATGGGAGACCTTCCGGTTCCTTACTACCTGCCATGGAGCAGTAATATAGCCTGAGACCCATCGTTGTTGCAACAGAAAGATCATCGAATAAAGATCATGGAATCCTCTCGATGATTGGCCACAGGAGCTTTCTGGACTAATCAGTCCTCAGTGGCACAGCGGCATTAGACAAGGCAAACAAACTCACAATTCTTGCCAGTGGGAGAAGGGCCTGTCTACATCTATGTATCAAGATACTTGCACAATAGATATCAGACCCACAGTCGGCCCAATCCGCACGTAGTAATATGCTTAGGTAATGATATAATGGTCAACTTGTGTGGATCTTGGTGGAACCTAAAAGCACCTACGAAATTGAACACTGCAGAAGTGACAAGTCGCTCACCAACTTGAAAGCCCCGAGAGACCTTTTATACATGATAAAACGGATGGAACTTCTGTCAGTGAGCCATAATGGAGATGCGCACTTACAGTCAACCTGGGAGATGTACCATCATCATCACGATGAATGGCATAGCCACTGAGATGACAGGTCCGCCTCCTCCAAGATAGCAGTTTATACAAGTCAAAAAAACGACGCCCGAATTATATCGCAGCAACTTTACTGTTGAAGAAAATAAAAGTAACAAGTAGTTATCGGAAGCGCCCAGTATTTGTAACGCGTCACGTTCACATTACCAGTAGCGAGAAGCCAAGTCCCATTACTAGTAGTAGGCTACTTCCTATTCTATGTAGACTGGAAGCTGTAATATTTGTACATAAATAATATATTCTGTTCTTGTCATGCTAGTTGTTACATTGACGCAGTTAATAATCACTGCCAGCCAGAGAAACCGTCCTGAGACGTTGGCGGAAAGGCACCTCGAACTGTTACAGTCGAGTAATACCAGAAGGACCCTCTTATCTACAATCATCCCCAGGTTTCATAAATATTCGGAAGACATGGAACACTTAAGCTGACTCTCCGCGCCACAAAATCATGTCTTTACGCACTATCGTCCACCCCAAAATTTGGCTTCTGTGCCTTACGGCGATCGGAACAAAGATCGATGACCTGTTTCACGGATGCAAAAATATCAGTTCTAGCTAGTCTGCTTTTGATATTATATGATATTCACCTCCCCTCCACTATCTATGCTTCTGTCGGTACCAGGGATAGGCGACAACGGGATCGATACAATATTACCTCGCTGGCGCAAATTCTTCCGAGCATTCAAGCTAGCGAGTAGAGCATTGAGAAGCACTAAAAGCTGCATCAGTACTATAATGTCCCAGGAGGCAGTTTTACCACTCACACTTCGGTACCATGAGATAGAAAGCAAGATAGACGTCATCGTTGCGCCAAACTGTGTACTGTGGTGTTTCTCAGCAGGTCTGCAAGCATTCATAGAATCGATGTGACTGACTGTGACGATCACAGCGCCTTCAAAAAAACTAGCATCCGAAACAAATAGCATCAGCCAGGAAATGCCAATATGCAGACGGAAGCGTACATTGTGAGGGCACCAGTGCTTATGCCGTACAACATCAAGGTGTGAACGACAGAATCAGTCCTGTAAAGATGACAGTAAATTTCATTGATCACTTCATCAGCAAGGAATGACAGACCGCTTGAATCCAGTCCGCTGCTTCGACAGCATAATGCATAGTGCACTGGCCAAGATGATGTCTGCTGTAAAGCCACCTGCAGCCAATGTGTAGATTGCCCACTGTGGTACGTTATTCACTTTTATTCAAAGAGGTTTCGAGTTCAGAGCTTACAGAAAAGCGGGACACTCCTATCAGAGAACGGTCGAGGACGCTGATGACATGGTCAGATTACACCAACTTATCCAGATGCTTGTATTCACCATCCGACGACTAGGACTGATGCGAACAGTCAATTGACGAATTTCGTATTTGGCCAATTTTAGCTCACCTATGCAAGCAGCTAACATACATGATATCAGTGGCGTATCTTTACGCGTTTAACCAGGACTCACGAATTGGAACGAAAGAGAAAGAACTCTGGAGAGAGATAGTTAGTAATCCCTCAGTATAAATACTCTGAAATACGCCCACCATAGTGAGTATGAGAATCCAGTTGAATTTGAAACTGCTCACTAGAGACAATGTGCGTCGGTATAGCGTCAGTGATCATCAGGTAATCAGGCAAAAGTACTCACATCTCCAAATCCTATAAGCGAATATGCTGACGTGACCCATTAGTAAACCGTCAAACGATCGTTGATGCTTTAAAGACATACCTTCGAATAATGAAGTCGCTTATTACACAGAGCAGGACGGTCACCTAGGATCCTATCATGAGTCACACCGAAAGGGTGACATATACCTTGCCAGTGACAATAATATACATACAACGAGCCCCCTATAAACAAGCCACAATGAGCATCCACCGAAGAGTGATAGCTTCTGGTCACACACCATTCCACCGTTTCGAGCGCAGTATAATTTCCAAAGTCGGTGACTACATATACGTAGACTGCATCGGTGATGAGAGCGAGATGGAGACCGTCTAAGCACCTAAAAGTGTGTCTATGAGCCTGGCTATTGCCGTTGTAGCAATGGCAATTCACTAACCAGAGTACGAATATCTTGATAGATATTTCAATACCTCAGTAGTAGGATACCAGCAGTACCAGAGACTTACCAGGGCCTTCAATACTCTACCATCCTGGTTACACCGATAGTATATGTAAGTTTGCAGGCTAGTGATTCCATACAGACTGCAACCACAGTCAGCGCGGAACTTGGAAGCTGCCTCCAACGCTGACGACTCACATTGCAGCTAGAATGTTTCCTGATTCTCAAATATATCAGTGAGATTGATACCAGAGAAATTGTACATACCAATGAAGACTGCTCCCAAGGTGTTGTTGAGACTCGGGGGAGCAATGAGAGTGGACATCGCGGAGCCCTTGAAACACGGAAGATGGGGCAGCCTGAAGCATCTTTTTTATAGAGGAAGGTTTATCGGGCTGACATCATGAAAGATAGTAATATTGTTTATGGTTCATCATCCATCAGTCTAAGCCAGTGTCACCATGGGGCGCCATCCCAGTATTAACTTGATGCGTACCAGAATTTCGAATGAGGGCCTGTTCATATCACGGTGCCGTTTAATTCATCAGGTTCCATTCAGGTTCTCGCATGCTACTCACCTGCGGCAGACTCGAGCTCGGGCACTACCAGACCCGGAACAAACACAACGTATCGTTTGACAAAACCGCATTAATATTCAAGTTCAAGTTGTCAAACGATCCTGAGTGTGCCAGTATTTGCACATCGTAAATCTGTTAAAATGATATCGCTTTTGGATCTGTAGTGCGTTTTAGAGGAGCAGAATTACTTACTTCGAGTTCAGGTACACCGTTCAAATGCCTGTGCCAGTGGCAGAGAAGCCTAGCAGAGGTGCATCACGAGCGTCTATTTAAAACATAACATCTCCGGAGTCACTTGTGGCAATATTTATTGATCTTGGTCGTCGACTCATGTCAAGCAAGGTGAGAATGGGGCAATTGGCTTGCAGGGATGCTACCAGATGACCGAATTCGCATTTCATTCCATTGAGCCCCTTGAATTTCTATCCACCGTGACCACTGGCAAAACCGTCCTAGTATGGATAACCCTCGGGTTTCGATACGTTGGCAGAGAGGCACCTCGAACTGTCGAGTGATACCAGAAGGACACTCTTATCTACAATCATCCCCAGGTTGCATAAATATTCGGAAGACATGGAACACTCAAGCTGACTCTCCGCGCCCCAAAATCATGCCTTTACGCACTACCGTCCACCCCAAAATTCGGCTTCTGCGCTTTACGGCGATCGGAACAAAGATCGGTGAGCTGTTTCACGGATGCGAAAATATCAGTTCCAGCTAGTCTGCTTTTGATATTATAGATTCACCTCCCCTCCACTGTCTATGCTGGGTGCACTTCTGTTGGTACCAGAGATAGGCGACAACGGGATTGATACAGTATTACCTTGCTGACGCAAATTCTCCCGAGCATTCAAGCTAGCGAGTAGAGAATTGAGAAGCACTAGAAGCTGCATCAGTAAATGTATGTCCCAGGAAGCAGTTTTACGGACTTACATTTTGGCATAATGTAATATAAAGCAAGATAGATGTAATTGTTGGGCCAAACTGCGTACTGCAATATTATCAGCAGGTTTGCGAACATTCATAGAATCGATGTGACTAACTGCGACGACTACAGCACCTTCAAAAAAACTAGCATATGAAATAAATACCATCAGCTAGGAAATACTATTCGGACGGAGACGTACGCTGTAAGGGCACCAGTACTTATGCTGTACAACATCAAAGTGTGAATGACAGAATCAGTCCTGTAAATATGGCGGTTAATTTCGTTGATCCCTGCATCAGCGAGGACTGACAAACCGCTTGAATCCAGTCCGCCGCTTCGACAGCATACCACATAGTGTACTCGCCAAGATGATGTCTGCTATAAGGCCACCTCCAGACGCTGTGTAGATAGCCCACTGTTGTACCTCGTTTTGGTTTTTTTCAAAGGGATTTCTCGAATTTAGAGCTTACAGAAAAACGGGACACTTGTGTGAAAGAACGGTCAAGGACACTGATGACGTGGTCAGATTACACCAACTTATCCAGATACTTGTATCTTTCGCCTCACCATTCGACAGTTAGGACTGATGCGAACAGTCAATTGACGAATTTCGTATTTGGCAACTTGTAACTCACCTATGGAAGGAGCTAACGTACATGATATCAGTCGCGTATCTTTACGCGTTTAACGAGGACTCACGAATTGGAACGAAAGAGAAAGAACTCTGGAGAGATATTGTTAGTAATCCCTCATAAATACTCTGAAATATACTCACCAGAGTGAGTATGAGAATCCAGTTGAATTTGAAACTGCTCACTGGAGACAATATGCGTCGGTATAGTGTCAGTAATCACCAAATAATCAGGCAAAAGTGCTCACATCTCCAAATCCTATAAGCGAATATGCTGCCGTGACCCATTAGTAAATCGTCAAACGATCGTTGATGCTTTAAGGACATACCCTCGAACAATGAAGTCGCTTATTGCACAGATCAGGACGGTCGCCTAGGATCCTATCATGAGTCACAGCGAAAGGGTGACATATACCAGTGAGGATAATATGCATACAGAGAGCCCCCTATAAACAAGACCAAATGAGCATCCACCGAAGATTGATAGCTTGTGTGTCACACACCATTCCACCGCATGAATCGCAGTATAATTTCCAAAGTCGGTGATTGCATATACGTAGACTGCATTGGTGATGAAAGCGAGATGAAGACCGTCTAAGCACCTAAGAGTGTCTCTATAAGCCTGGTCATCGCTGTTGTAGCAATGGCAATTCACTAACCAGAGTACGAATATCTTCATAGAGATTTCGATCCTCTTTAGTATCACCTCGGTGAATTCCAGCATTACCAAATACTTACCAGGGCCTTCAATACTTTACTATCCTGGTTACACCGATAGTATATGTAAGTTTGCAGGCTAGTGATTCCATACAGACTGTAACTACAGTCAGCGCGGGACTTGGAAGCTGCCTCCAACGCCGAAGACTCACATTGCAGCTAGAATATTTGCTGATTCCCAAATATATCAGTAAGATTGATACCAGAGAAATTGTACATACCAAGGAAGACTGTTCCCAAGGTGGTGCTGAGACTCGGGGGAGCAATGAGAGTGGACATCGTGGGGCACCTTGAAATACGGAAGACGGGACAGCTTGAGGCATCTTCTTTATAGAGGCTAATTTGAATGGTTTTTCACACAAAAAATTTATCGGGCTAGCATCATGAGAGATAGTAATATTGTTTATGGTTCATCAGTCCAAGCCAGTGTCACCAGGCGCCATCCCAGTATTATAGAAGGTAAACAAGATGCATACCAGAATTCCGAATGACTCAGGGCCTGTTCATATCACGGTGCTGTGCAATATATCATGTTCCATTCATGTTCCATTCAGGTTCTCACGGGCTACTCACCTGCGGCAGACTCGAGCTCGGGCAATACAAGAACCCCAACAAACACAACGTATCCGAGTTTGACAACGCCACATTAATATTCAAGTTCAAGTTGTCAAACGATCCCGAGTCTGCCGATATTTGTACATCGTATATCTGTTAAAATGATATCGCTCTTGGATCTGTGGTGTGTTGTAGAGGGGCAGAATTACTTACTTCGAGTTCAGGTTCACCGTTCAACGTTCAAGCTTTCAAATTTCAAGTGCCACGGTGCCAGTGGCAGCGAGGAAGACATCAGCAAAACCGCAGGAACCTGTTCCCGTAAGTTGACGCTGGCCGGCTTCGATCCGCATGCCGTGTCCGCACAAGCGCCTACATTGCCTGGTAATCTCACCGCCAGAATGACCGCGCGATTACATTCTATCGCCTAGAAGTTCCCACTGAGCCATATCATACCATGTAGGTGAGCACATTAAATGACATATACCAGTCTGAGTTATGTCTAGCAACCGTCTGCCAGACTGTATGTCTCGGGTCAGAGCATTCAATCCAACCAGAAATTTCGGTCATAGTACTAGTAGTAGAGGCTCATCCGGCGGCGAGGCACCGCGTTTGAAGACCGACGGATGACACAACGGACCAATAGCTAGGAGATTAAGCACCAGGTGAGCAAAAGAATGCGATAGACAATCTAAAACTACTAATTTATTGTCGACTACTATAGTGGTGCATACCCCTCGGCATCCTCAAGCTCACCACCCTCTCCTACATCATCCTCGCCATCCTCTGGTCCGAAATCTTCTTCCTCAACATCTACCGGTTCATTCTCACCGGCTCCGTCGTCCTGCTCACCCTCGGCGTCTCCACTCTGATATCCATAGTCTTCTTCCTCTCCTTCCTCCTCCTCGTCGCCCTCTTCTTCCTCGTTCTCATCACCATCATCTGCGGCGTCCAATTCTTCAGGTATAACAATCGGCGCTACCTCCTGGATGCTATCGCACAGATCTTCGTCTATCACTTCTGCGTCTGCACCATTGGACTCCACGGCAGGACCCCCGACACGCAGAACCGCTCTGTGCCCAACACCTCCCCCAAGAAACCGCATGAACATATCACGGTCGACGAAGCTAATGCAATAGTGCATCAGTGGTTGTCAAAGAAGAAGACAGATGAGCACATACATATTCACATAATAAAACATCCAATCTTCATCATTTTCACTCAAAGGGCGCGCAATCGACGGAGCCAAATATTCACTCGTTCGTCCACAAGCAAAGGCCGGGATCAAGTGCACACCACGAATTACTTGTGCCGGGTCCAGGAAACCAAATGCAGGCGAGTTCTCCTCCTCTTGATTCTGATGTCCGTCTTCGTTAGCGTTCCTACCGACAAATCCGACACGGGGCAGCCGCCGAGATCGCCAACCTGAACGAGTGGTCATGTCACGTCCAAACCACCGCACCCACAAGAACTCCATCCTCCCAGGCTCCAGGTTTGTTGATGAGCTCGGTCCGACATGCTGCACATCAGCGTGAAACACACCCACGATTCTGGCGTACCAGTATGGGTGAGAGTTGCGCTGTGATTGATCCTCGTGTGCGGCCACCATGATGTCGGCATGCGTACGTGCGTTCAACGAATCCTGAGATCTGCGAAGGTCGTACGTGGTATGATTGACCCGCAGGACCTTGTGACGGTAAATCCGGTTGTTGACGAAGATCAACGAGCGCCGTTTTTCATCTGTATACTCATGCTCATCACCATCATACTCCTTGCCAGACAACCTTGACAACAGGTGGTCTTTCAAATGTGGGACGAAATTCTGTAAACCAGCAGTCTCAGTAGTCTTCGCACATTATGATAGTGAGTCAGATGCCTTACGTGCAATGCCGGGTCATTTTTATTGACTGACAACCAATTTGTCAGGTCTTCATGAAAGCGATTTGAATGCGACATATGGTGGTGCTTTTCAGGGGGCGTATACGGCAGAGGGTCACTATCTTCGAAAGACAGGCAGGCCCCGCGGCGCTGGGGATTGTTTGCGGTCTTCGGTGTGTTTCGAGTTGCGTTTGGGCCATCATTAAGATCCACTGACTCCTTACGGGCAGCGTCGCTTGCCGCCTTCTCCACACGCTTTTTTACACGGCGAATGAGCTCATCACGCATATGATGCTTCGTTATCTGCTTTGTGAAGTTGTTCTTGTTGGTACGCCCATAGAACTTCTTGACGCGACGGTGCTCAAGCTCACCCTAGATTATGCATAAGTATACTTGTACTATGGATCTCTCAAGAGATAGTAGGATTCACCGTTTGTGTACTGTAGCTGTCCGTGGTCCCAAACCTCCGCACCATCTTGCTATAGTCGCCTAGCGCATGCCACTTATAGGTCGCTAGACTGAATGTTTTGATCTTCGGCCCAGACTTTGTGGGGCCCCCATCTTCTCCACTTTCCGCCCGAGTTTGCTGATTGCGCGCCTGAGTTCTACCTTTACCATTCTTCCTCTGTGTGGCCTTTGCCGCTGTTCGTCGACCCCTTGCAGCCTCCTCTCGGGGAAGCTCTCGTGTCGCAAATGCGCTGCATACTTTGGCAGCGAAGCCTCGGACCACTGTGCCCAAGTCCGCTGTAGTCTTTTCAAACACAGATAGGGTTGTGTCTGTGTGCATCCGCAGCTTTGCGAGCGCATGCCACGACGCAAGCAAGAACAGCATATCAAGAATGATACTGTTGTATGGCTCGTCGAGTAAACCATCGAAAACAGGTATAGCAACCTGTAACATGTCCTCCCAATCCCTGGCTGCAAGCTTCTTCATGGCGGACGTATTCTTGACAAATCGTCGAATGACCCCCCTCCCAAATGTTGGAACGAGGCGATAACTATCGCATACGGATCCATGTATGAGTATAGCACTGAGATATGATACAATAACTCTGGCAGACATACCGCGCATTCAGGCTTTGGACCTGATCGCCTCCAGCTGCACACAAGATCCGCATGAGATGAGTAAATATAGCCTTCCAAACTCCCAGCTCGAATTCATGCAACAGATCCACCGCAAGCAGCGAGAAGATGTCAAATCCAAATTTTGAAAGCTTCACCGAGAATGCATTCTGGTGAACGTAGGTAAGCATAAAGCTTGACTCCTAAGCCTGTAGTTGAAAACGTACCCGTGTAGGCACCCACGAGCGAGGGCTAAGTACTCGATCAATAAACTTGCTTGTTATATTAGTCCCCTTCTCATAAATCCAAGTACGTGTCATCTCAACAAGACGGTGGTGTTCTGCGTTCTCAACTCGGACATTTTTGTCTCGACGTCTTGCATCAAGCTTCGTCCCCATCGCGGCAATATCTGCCTTCTGAACCAGGCAGCGAGGACAAGGGCAAGTTGCGAGGTATCGGATTGTTGCCAAGAGGACCTTCTCGGGATAGTCAGCTGAATATGTAAAAATCCGTGGGAATACCCTTCGAAGAATGCCGTCTGCGAAGTTGATCACAATGCCATGCTCGTAAGCATCCATAAATTCATCATCAAGCAACAACTCCCAGATAGCGTGCATGAGTTCTCGCTTGCAGTGTGTTAAGGCAGCAGCGGTGGCAGATTTGCCAAATGTCTGGTGATACCAATCTTGAATCGTATCGGGTAACTACAATTACATGTAAGTCTAGTAGTCACCCGGTGTGTCAGAAACTCAACCACTCACTGAGGG
The DNA here is from genome assembly GCA_001913855.2 of Hermanssonia centrifuga. Classification (NCBI taxonomy): domain Eukaryota; kingdom Fungi; phylum Basidiomycota; class Agaricomycetes; order Polyporales; family Meruliaceae; genus Hermanssonia; species Hermanssonia centrifuga. The sequence continues at coordinate 114,442 of MLYV02000057.1, forward strand.
GATATACGCGAGGTGATGTGCAGCAAATTCTGTTGGTTTGCATCGGACGTACTTTGATTGATTTCCAAAAAATGCATAAATAGGCCATAACGATGCGTTACCGAACTGCGCCAGATGCGTGGAATCAGACCAGAGCATCAGCCCTGCTACAACCGTCTCCAGCTTGCAGCCGTCAGACCGTGGCGTGGACTTGATTTTTTCATACTCGTTGTTCATCGCATCAGAGTTGTATAATTCGCTATATATTCGCTCATCTTGATCTCCGGCAGCGGCACCTGATGGGTGGAGCCATAACTTGAAAGGAACCATGTGAAACGTCTGCGCGGTTGCACTGGCAAGTGTCGTCTTGATGATATCGATGAGTTTGCGATAGAAGACTCCAGGTACATTAAATAGAGGAGCATCTTGTTCCGTTGGCCATTTGGACCTTTCACAAGGGACTCTGATCTTCACGCTCGCTTCATGCCACCCATCCTCAATCTGGAAGTCCTTGGAAGCAGCACTGTCCTCGTCAATCCAGTCATCCACACGCTGCCCCTCACGCGAAGCACTAAACTGCTTGAGCTCGTCACGGTTGAAATCTGGTGCCATGATAACGTCCTGCACCAGCCGGTCCAGTTCGCCGAGGGATTTTAGGCTAGAGCCCGAATAAAACCACGCCATCAAGCGGAAAGTCGTCATGTTGAGGAATGGAGTAAAATGAGTCTCGGCGGCCCTGCGTATAGACGATTTTGCCGCCCCAAATACTGACCACCATGGTGGTCGCTGAGACTTAGCGATCGCTAACGTTGGGGCATCACAAACGCTCTCAAGCGATTGTTCAGCTTCTGGGTCGTGTTTCGGGACCTCAAGGTACGAGCGGTATAGTCCAAAAGCATTTGGTTTCCCGAAAACATACGTTCGTGGCAGTGGCTGTGTAGGAATATCCATTGTTTCAGATGCAGGTTCTGACGTAGGTAGAGAGGGCACGGATGGTAGAGAAGGTGGGGGCTGAAAGTATTGAGGCAGTCCACGAAGCGAAGATAGTGACTGGGGTAAAAAGTCTATAATGCGCTTTGGTGCACGGTGAATGCGGGGATGTCGTCCAGAGGCAATCGACTCTGCAAAAGACGGCAGAGCTACGACAGGCTCTGGGGCAGGTTCAGGTGGTTCATCCTAAGCAGGCGTTAGTGAGCTGATGCACAAAGAATTCAATTGAATTCACTTACTTGGACCATGGCAGGCTCATATTCTTGTTGCTGAGTGAGTGCTGTAGCTTCGACATCTCGCCGCCGTTTTCGGGACTTTTGCTCTTCAACGGCCTCTCGCCTGCGCTTCAGCATGTTGCCATAGCCTGAGACAGCCCGTGTGCAGCTTTTCTGATGGACTGAGCGTGCACCCTCATTTGGGAATGACCGTCCACAAATGCAGAAGGCCATGAGCACCCAGAGGAGGCCAAACCAGTATGCACTATGCATAAGAGGTCTTGAGCCAGGGTGTAGTCGAAGTCTGAAAAATGTCAGTTCGGTCCGTAATCAATTGCCCAATCAGGCAATTGTCCCACGTTTCGGCTTAACCGGACATGTGAGGCAGCAAGCACGTCCAGGGAAAGGAGAAAGCAAGACAAGGTAGAATAAGATGGGTTGCGAGAGATATCTCAATACACATTGTAAATATTGATAAATTAGGTACATCTGTAAGTCGGACTTCAACTTCAATGGCGGTAGCATGAACATAACGATATGGTACCCACCTGCCAGTGAGGCTGTACTCGCCATTGCTGTTGAGTCGCCAGCAACACCGAGCTCATATACCAGGGCTACCGCCGTTTGCGCTTGAACGATGTCAGCGCACCTTCTGCAGCAGCATGGGCAAAGACCCTCTTCATGAGGAGGGCAGTCCACTCATCATCCGGCTCCGCCTCTGGCTCTGTCTCGGAGTCATTGTCGTCTGCCACTCGAGGCTCCGTCTCCCATTGAGTGCCTAAGCTCTCCAAACCGGAAAAGACTTCGCCTGTCAGTGCATTGAACCGTGACACCGGCTCTGGTTTTGACACTGTACGCCCCGGAGAGACAAGCTCCATCTCTAAGATTTGAGATGAAGGTACCGATGCTGTACTAGCATCAGAACATGCACGGCTGCGGCGCACATGTTTTGAGCGATGACTTCCCGGGCTGTCTTTAATGCCCCACATCGAGCCAGGTGCACGGAGTTTGGATGGAGTCAGGGAGGGCGGCGCGGTAGGTGATGCAGCAGGTGCAGGATCGAAAATGGTACGTTGAAGAGTAGGGTTGGGTGTACATATCCCACAAGTGAGTTGAGTATGTGTAGGCCGCCTACGGCGATGGACTGCGAGACCTTCCGCAGAGAATTGCACTGTCTGGAACTAAATGGTGAGTACCAATAATTACCGATAGTTGTGAATATGCTTACAATGCCATCTTCGTCCTTGAGAGCGTCCTGTGGTATTAAGACGATTGCGAGGCCCATGTTATCTCGAACAGATGCTGTGGATGGACTTGGACTCTGATGGGGCGGGTCACTAGGAAGGTACGGTTCGTACCCTCGACTAGTCTGCAGCAGCTGGGCAAGGTCTTGTGTAGGGATATCAGACATTGACTACACCGTGACAGAGGAGAAAATCAAGCAGAGTTGGGACTCACCATGGTTGCGCTGCACGTGGGAGACGCGTTCTCCAGTCGGTTGAACTGCAATCAACAAACAAGTCACGCAGGAGCTTGTTGAAAATGCTTAGGTAACATTTTCCCACACTTGTTTGTGAAGAAAAGCGCGTCTTCACCTTGTTCTCTGTCGCAGACAGCCCTTCTCGCTTTCCTCCATCTTCCCTCTAAGTTATTTATAACTATCTTTATTCTCTCACTTTATAGGCATTTTAATTCACAACACTCGTTCAATGTCTTCCCTACCGCCGTCCTCGTCTCCCACTCACAGAACTCCGACACCGGCCAATTCCAACTCAGATTCTCCATCGAGTCAGGCCAACAAGCGTGCATTTGGCGCGTTGTCAGATGCACTCGAGTTTGAGGCTGTCCGCAAGAAACACAGGGGGTACGCAACTTGTTTGAATAATTTGACTGTCTCTGATGAAAATTGGCTTAGAGACATGGGACAAGATCCCACGGCCCCCTTTCGGCATGCAGCTCGATGGGTAGGTCGAGCGATCGATCCGTTTGTTCGTCTGCAGGATGCCTTCCACGTAGGAGGCGTTTATGACTGGGTGGAGGCTGAAACGGATGAAGGGCGCGAGGTTCCCCTCCCCAACGATGAAGTGATCATGTCGATGTACGTGCCAAGGTTTTGTCATCACATTCAAACTAACTGTTTGACCACGGCTGGTAGGACCGAAAAAGACAGGCTGCTTCATCGGAAAGTATACCAGCGCACCAAGAGCCTGGTTCCAAGCTTCTCCGAAACTCTTGACGCATTTGCAGATACTCCGCACACGTCTATGAAGCTTTTTTCTATGGTAGGACTACTCAGTTATCATTGATTGCGCGCTGACTTGGACAATCATTGTCTTGAATAGATGACTAGTGCCATTGGGCAATCACGCTCCGATGATATCGGTACCTTGAAGACACATGGGCTGGACATCATCGAAATGTTTGGCCTCAAGGATCATGAAAAGGCTGACTGGGCGGTGAAGAAGATCAGCTACAAGGTAAAGGCAATACGCGGTTTCAACGACATCATCTTTGGCCGCCTTCTATGTCCGCATAAGTTATCAAAAGTCTTTGAAGAGGATCCTAATGGGTAGGTCCTATTATAATGTCATTGTTGTACTCTACTTATCAGACGCATAGGTTATGCAAGAAGATCACTGAGGGCTGTGCTGACACTGTTATACTGGCATCAGATCTACCTGCCTTTTTGTATGACGGAGACTATAATCCCGATGCGATCGATGAAGGACTGCTTCGAGGGCAGGTTTCTGTACAGGTAAGACCTTTCTGTTTCACTCCCTATGGCTTCTGACACTATTTCAGATCTATAAATGTATCTTTACGTCGCCATCGTCCGTGGCATTAGTGGGTATTGGCAGCAATACCAAAGGTCGCTCGTCTCATGCGCAGCTCCATGGCCTGACACGTGTCACTCCGCATACTATCGCGTATGCCTGCATGCTCGTAAGTGCCCTTGTTGACATATATTTAGATATCTCTAACGTGGATCTTCAACAGACTAGATTTTTTTGCGGTTCCATGGTGGCATGGTGCGAGCATGACGGTACCTTCTCACTGAGGGACTTCTATTATTATATCATTGCTCTTTTTGAGATGGACCCAGACAGTGATTGGACGGTCGGAACGCTGGACTGGTGGGACAAGTGAGTTCCTTTCTATACTTGTATTTATCGCTAGACTGACACATGTTCTATTCAGACAAGTCTTCAGTGTAGGTCCTCGGAGGTTGGAGAACTCTTTGATGCAGGCGGAGAAGTCGGCAGATGCCAATTCAGACTTTAATGCTCTAATCGCCCAGCGCAACGCGCGTCGTGTAGATACTAGTAGTGCTACTAGTTCCGAAAGCAGCTAATCTGTTGTACAATGATTTGGTTGAATTTATATTGATTAAAAATATCCTGGTCGAGATTTGAATATGCCTGAACCTGAAGAAGGGATTTGGACCAGGGTGGATCAGACGAGTGTGTATAGATAAGCAAATATAAGCTGCGGCATCTCTGATAATTGCGGGCAGTATGATCTATATTGTAAGGTTGAAGGTGTGAATATATGCACATATGAGACTGATCCGTAGCAAACATGCCGGTAAGAATGAACCTGTGGAGACAGTATGGTTGACATGGCCAATAGCTAACAGCCTGAGCGCTGTTATAATGTTCATAGTATCCTTACCAGAGCTGACCAGCGTGCTCGCCATGCCAGGTGAGTCTTGCCGCAATGTGCGATCTTATCTGATGTGGTAAGCGCTGATCAGGCTCGGACGGTTTTGCTGATGGAGCTCTAGAGATAGGTGCATCACGAGCGTCTATGTAAAACATAACATCTCCGGAGTCACTTGCAATATTTATTGATCTTGGTCGTCGACCCCGGTCTTGATCTATACGTTATTCTCTATTTCGAATCTTTACATCATGCCCACAGTAGCTATAGACAAGGAGGATCTATGGGATCGTCTGGGGCACAAATACGGTAAGCCAATTACTCAAGGAGTGCTCTGATTCAAGTACTGACCAGGTTCAAGCACCTGAGGAGTTCGATAGATTATTGTTCGAATTCGGCCTTGAACTGGATGAAGACGTGCGTAGCAATTTCGAAGTTTGAGATACATGCCGATGTCTTCTTCCTTAGACCACAGAAGAAGTGGAAGCAGCGAAGAAGAAGGGGCTGCCTGCAGAGCGTCCAGTGAGTACCCAATATAATCGCTATTCAATAGTTTCCTCACATCCTATCCACGTTAGCAACTCAAAATAGAGATTCCCGCAAATAGGTTCGCCCTTATATACACTACCGAAAGTCATCTAATGGCCATCGATTTCTCGTAGATACGACCTCTTATGTATCGAGGGCATCGCTCGAGCACTGCGAGTTTTCCTTGGGAAAGAGAAAGCCCCTCTGTACCAGCTCATCTACCCTGAAGGAGGAGAGGATAGCCTGATTACTACCACCATTGCTCCCGAGGTCAGTTGGAAGTTTCGTGGATGTAATATTCCATGCTTACGGTCTTTACAGACCAAGAATATTCGCCCATATTTCGCGTGTGCTGTGCTTCGCGGTGTCACATTTACTCAAAGATCATACGACTCCTTCATCGAGCTTCAAGATAAGCTGCACCAAAATATTTGCAGACGTAGACAGTTTGTCGCGATCGGCACACACGATTTGGATACGTTGGAACCACCCTTCTCCTATGAGGCTAGGCCGCCGAAAGATATCAAATTTGTCCCATTGTCGAAAACCGAAATCTTTACGGCCGAGGAGTTAATGGTCGCATATGAGGTTCGTTATAGAACTTACATTAATACGTTTCGCGATAACAAATTGCTTCTATATCATAGTCGGAAAAGCATCTAGCCAAGTATCTTCCTATCATCAAAGACTCGCCTGTTTATCCAATCATCTACGACTCAACTGGTAAGGTGGCTTCCATGCCCCCAATTATCAATTCGGAACACAGCAAGATCACGTTGAACACTCGTAACATCTTTATCGATGTCACCGCAACAGACGAGACCAAGTTGGGCATCGTCGTGAACATAATCGCGACAATGTTTTCGGAGTACTGCGAAAAACCTTTTACGTGAGCCCCGACTTCACCGCCACCTTCAATATAACTCTCATCTTTTCTCACAGAATCGAACCATGCAAAGTCATCTATCCTGATGGAACCACACGTATCACTCCGGATCTCACATACCACCCTATGACAGCACATGCGTCATACGTTAACTCGTGTACAGGGTTAAGCGTAGATTCGTCGGAGCTGGCCAAGCTGCTCGAACGAATGACTCTTACAGCTTCCTTGGATCCTGACGACGCGGATGCTGTTGCCGTCCAAGTTCCTCCCACACGCCCTGATATCATGCATGAATGTGACCTAATGGAGGATGCGGCAATAGCTTACGGTTTCAACAACCTTCCTGATACATTCCCACCCACGAGCACCGTCGCGCAGCCTCTGGAACTCAGTAAGCTCAGCGATATCGTCCGGAGGGAATGGGCTCTTGCCGGTTTTGTGGAGGTCCTGCCTCTTATCCTAGTGAGCGCTTGTCATCATCATCTGACAATTGTCATGTATTCATGCAGTTATATATCAGTGTTCTCACGAAGAGAATTTCGATTGGCTCAATCGAAAGGACGACGGAAACCTAGCTGTACGCATCGCCAACCCTAAAACGCTTGAATTCCAGGTCGTGCGCACATCCCTTCTCCAGGGTCTTCTCAAGACGGTCCGCGAGAACCGCTCGCACGCGCTTCCCATCCGTATTTTCGAATCGTCAGACGTCGTGTTCAAGGATCGCAAGCGTGAACGTCAAGCAAAGAATGTTCGGCATGCGGCTGCATTGTGGTGCAACAAGACGGCTGGTTTTGAGGTGGTCCACGGTATGCTCGACAGGGCGATGCAGATGCTCGATGTGCCTAGGATCGAGAGCACAGATAAGAAGTCGCCTACGGGATACTATATCAAGGAACGAGATGGTACGTATTAGCTTTTGCTGTTGGTGATATTTCTCAACGCTTTCTGCATAGACCCAACCTTCTTCCCGGGTCGCGCCGCCACCATCTACTACCGCCGGCCTTCTGCGTCCCACTCCGGACTCGCCCATATCCAGCGTGTATTATCGATTACTGATGACGAAGAGATCGGTGTGCTCGGTATCTTGCACCCATCGGTGCTGGAGAAGTTTGAGATAACCTACCCGTGCTCAGCGGTGGAGTTCACGCTAGAGCCCTTCAAGACGAATGCACACGAGATCTGGACGAACGCAGAATAAACAAATGATGTACGGCCACGAACAAATTTCATGTAAAATCCAGCGTCCAGTAATATCGCTATAAATATGTATTCTGTACATCACTTAGTGAGACCACGAATGACCAAGGGAACATAGCTGGATTATGATAGTGAAAGTGTAGAATACAGTGTTGAACGCCGGAAACGAGAAACGAGGCAGGCATGGCAATGTTGAGGCAGAAACCAGTGCCTAATGGTTTAGTTCATCAGGAGCAGAGTTCGAAATATTGTACATTCCGGGGAAAGTGAACGAAGGAACGGGACGAATCCGCTCTTGGAGGAGAGGTCCCAATTTCCATGCAGGGATCGACAAACATACGCAAATCATAATCATCAGCCCCCACAGGAAAGGCCCGGGCGTCATCCTTTAATCAACAGATTATTGCATGAGATCATGGTGGCTATATCTTTACAGCAGCCCTGCTGCACGCAGATCGCGATGTAACCGAGCCTCGTCCGCATATGCCCTCGCGAGCCTTGACGTCCCCTCAGGATCGTTGGGGTCAATAGGGATAATGTACTCGCTTGGAGGGGCAGTCGGGTCATCTTCTTCCTCAATTTGGCGATCGGGGTAGCCTCCAAACCCGAGACCAGTCCGCAAGATGCCGAGCCGAGCGAAAAGGGTTCCAGTGTGCAAGCTCCCTCCGGGAGTTGTTGCCGAAGCTGGGACAGGAAGAGAGGATGAGGGAGCCGTGGTTGATAAGATCCCTCGTTCCCAACGCTTGACGCGCCAGAAACTGAGGAGGGAAGTGAGAAGGATGAACCATCCTGTAGATTCATTAGTCAGACTAAGGAATGGGAAATGAACGTGATGGACGTACCGACTGTCATCAAGAAGAACGATAGCCATTCAGTAGTGGCATCGCCCAAGAGTGCACCAGGTTCCATTGGTATATTTGCCGGTAGTGTGCTGTTCAAGTTATTGTAGTAATCGTCTGCCTCTGCAGCAGTCCCAAATGTAGGATTCGGCTGTGCCCCACCAGACTGAAAGCCCCAGCCGTCAGCAGCTTGATCTCCTTCACCAGCCCATTCATCCGCCCTACTTCGCATTGCGAACCCATACTGAATGAGAGTAACGCCAAAACCTGCCCGTGAGCCGAGCTTGGCAGCGTGGGTGGTATGGAGTAGGTAGGTGAGAAGAAAGCCGACAAACTGGAAGGATATAGAAACCAGCATATTCCAGAGGAAAGAAAAGAGCGATCCGGTTGGAAGAGCATCAATAACCATGTCGCCGAGCGTGGAAGGTGCAGATGGGGCGTGTATGGTAGTTTCCCAGTACGGTGGGACAGCATCAGCTTGTGCCGATGCGTACGATGGCGGTGCATCCTTCTGCGTCTCTTCTGGTACGAGGTATGTGTTATCTCCTGTGAAAGAGAAGGTTGAACCAAATGAGGTGAGCCGGTGTCACGGGCGCTTCGGATGATGGATGATAGGATGGGAACAAGGAAAGCTACGTACCATCTTGGATGCGAACAGGCGGAGTAGGCTTTGCAGTAACGTTGGCAAACACGCCATCATTACCAAGACCACCACCAACAGTGCCTTCTACAGGCACCTGAGCCAATCCAAATCTCTCTGCGTACTCAGTAGGCAGCACTCTACCGGCAGTGCGCCGCAACCAGCCTCCTGTCCTTCTTTGTGCATTAGCAGCAACTGCGGAAAAATCTGGCATGAGGCCGTTTGAGTTGCCTTGTGCACGGAAGCTAAGTGCATCAGGGGGCGGTGACCCGGGTGGAGGGCGAGTCCATTCTGCATCGTAGTCAACGTTCTCAAAATCGTACGTCGAGGGCCCTTCACGGGTGGCAGGATGAGGGTCCTCATTCGCCAAAGGATGATAGCCGTTGCCATTGGAACGCATTAAAGGTTGGTGGTCTTCCTCTTCATCGTCCGACTCGAGAAATGCCGCCTCCATCTCGTTCTGAGCATCGGGGTCGGTGAGTGGGTTCGGAATGGGTGCATACCGGGCAGGCATGACCTGGTGAGGGAGCGTGAGTGAAGAAAATGGATACAGAGGAAAGAGAGAAGGGAAAGGGGATATATTAAGCGGTTGTCGTGGCTGTTGTGGTTGAAGCAGGACAAGGCTGGGCAGAGATCAAAGTAGCACCATTTCCCTTTTCGGGAATATTACCGACGCGCCACGTGCCTGACTCAGGCCTGCTTTTCGATTCTGCCGAGTGCTAACTTTTTCCAGTACGTGCTAGTCTCGCAAAATTCCTCAAATAACCACAGGAATTTATTCAGAAGTTAACATCGCCTAAGAATATTATTATAGAATATTATGCGACGCCACTGCAAAGAACAACCGCATGGATTCGCATCGGGCGCTCGAGTATCCGAGAACAGGCCTACTTGAACTTGAACGTTCAGTTCGTCAATTGTTCCGAGTCTATCCTGCGATCATATCTCAAGCTCTCAAGCATGACTTCAATTCATCCAAGTATCTATAAGTAGTACAATACTTATCTTCTGATTGATTCTCCAAGTCGCCTCTCATTTACCGGGTCACCCGGTGACGTTTCGGCCGCCGAATGGTGAGTAGGAGTATAATGTTTGTATGTTACGTTGTCACTGATTACCCCGTCGTCTTCATCCCCACGGCGGACCACTACAGCCTAGACGAATATCATATCCCACACTGCCATGCATTTGAAGTCCCCGTACCCTCCAGTCCCGGCTGTCCCTGACTCAAATATCCACCATTGTCTATTCAATCCTCTGCCAGGTCAACCGACTGCACCAGATTATACACTTCACGTTGATGCTACCAGCGGGTATAAACGCAGCTGGTTCGAGTTTCGCGAATTAGTGTTGGATGGCGCAACAGCGTTAGCTTCGTCTGTGTCTACAGGTGGATTAGGCCTTAGTTCAGAGGCTGGAGATATGGTCGGCATTTTCAGTCACAATTGCTTGGTACGTCGTCCAATCTCTCCAAACGCGATGGCGCAAGGCTGAATTACGAAAGGACTATATTGCTCTAGTCAATTCCCTATTGGCCATCACAGTCCCTATCGCTTTGCTCTCAGCATACTCAACTTCCTACGAGTTGGCTCATGCTCTCCGTACGTCAAAGGCGAATCGGCTCTTTGTTCAACCTTCTCTATTACCCAAGGTATTGGCCGCAGCGAAGGAGGTCGGCCTTCCGAGTGACCACATCTATGTCTTGGAAGGAAGAGTTGACGGAAGGAAGAGTTTCCAGAATCTCGTTGACAACGTCAGATCCCGTGGAATTACCAGAGTGCCCCCCAAGCCCGCAACCAAGACAACGCTGGCTTATTTAGTGTTCTCTAGTGGAACAAGCGGGCTGCCTAAAGGCATGCATTTTATGTGTTTTTGCCGGCGGCCTAAACCTGACGTTGATTTCTCAGCGGTAATGATCTCACATGGTAATCTCTGGGCAGTCATCATAGCAAGCGCAATGGCAAAAGCAGTGGATGACAAAATGACGCAGGTTCGTGGTTTTCATTGTTGTTCGGCACTCTCTGATCCCTCTATAACTCCAGGAAGAACCACCTAAAGCAATTCCCATTTCACTACTGTTCTTACCATTCTACCATTCATATGGCTTATTCATGGGATGCCTGCGGGTGTTCAACGCTCCAGCCACCAATGTGATAGTCCCTAAATGGGACACAGGCGTCGTATTGAAAGCTATACCAAGGTCAGTGACATGATTACTAGCTTCTGTTCAAAATACTCAGCGCGTGAATCACTAGGTTTCGCATTTCTGCCTTGCCTCTGTTCCCATCGGCTATGCATCAACTAGTCAATCACAAAGACATAGAACGCACCGATTTGAGCTCATTGGTGCATATCTTTACCGGTGCAGCCTATATGCCGCCTGCACTGGAGGCGAAATTCAAGAAACTGATCAAAACGAAGTATCCTATGTTTGAAGGTCAGTACAAAGTTAATCCCATTGAGTGGTGTTTCTGAAGGTGCTCTACCTAGGATATGGCATGTCAGAGATGGTAAGAGTATTTAACATATATGACCCATTAAACTTCAACCCTATATCCTAGACTCTAAGCGTGGCGCGCAAATCTTGGCCGGAATATTTTGGCAAACCCAAGCCTGGTTGTGCCGGCGTCCTTGCTCCCGGCGTTGAGGCCCGAATCGTCCGCGCTGATGGCTCGGAGGCAGATGTGGATGAACCCGGTGAAATTTGGGTCCGCGGTCCCAACATGGCTTTGGGCTATTACAATAACGAAAAGGCCACAAAGGAGGCATTCGTTGACGGTTGGTTGAGAACAGGCGATCATCTCAAAGCCGACAAGGACGGCCTACTCTAGTACGTCCGTCTCTTGTATGGATCCTTTTTCAACCATTAAGCTGAAGGATCTTCTCCTAGTTTTGTCGATAGAGTCAAAGACACTCTGAAAGTTTCCGGTGTCCAGGTATCGCCTACTGAGATCGAGGATGCGCTCATGGCGCATCCTAACAAGCTTGTCGAAGATGTCTGCGTAGCTGGTGTATCTGGTGGGAGAACATCTGACGAGAAGAACCCCAGAGCATGGGTCGTCTTGACCGAGGAAGGGAAGAGACGAGGTCCGGAGACGACGCTGAAGATGTTAGACGAGTGGACGAAGAAGACTTTAAGCCAATATAAATGGCTAAGGGGCGGCTACGAGGTTGTTGATGCGGTCAGTCTTTTGGAGTTTCATTGTTGTATAGGTGCTCATTTTGAAGGGTATCAGATCCCAAAGAATCCGACTGGTAAAGTACTACGCCGGGTCTTGCAAGATCGCTATGAACAAGCCAAGGCCTCAAAAGCAAAATTGTAGCGGTCGATACGCTATGATTTCGAGGCTACGTATCTCAGTATACGACACCGTTCTATCCCAGCGACATCTATGTCTATCTTGTATAACAGTAGGAGAAAAGCAATCCTATATGTGCCATCTCTACTTTGACATCTCGACCTGTCGGGTCTTTGGTAAGGTAAATTGTGACTAACAATACACGAGGGCTTCCAGAATGATATGATATAATGAAATACATGGACTATAGTTTGCTATCACCACGATTTAGGACTATAGATTCGGTTCAATTTAGCCACTGGCTCAATGGGGGCAACTTGAACACTCACCCAAATGTCTGACCTGGTGGAAGTTGTATTACAGGCGTCCCATTCCAGTCCGCAGTATTTTTGTAAACAGTGTTTCCCCACCATGTCTGGATACTACTAGAACCGATATATCCGTTCTTGGGGAACTGAAGGCAAAAGAATATGATGATAGTCGATATTGCTAATCCTAGATATGGAAGTATGAACGTGAATCAAATCAATGACAGGTAGACAAATGCTAGGTGGGCAAGTTGACTAACCTGAATCAAGGCCGGCTGATAATACGTCTAAAGCAGCTCCGTGAGGCTTCAAGTGGGGGGATAAGAGGAGCAGCAGGACTTACAATTATATTTTGCCCACCACGAGAAATGTCGTCGACGAATTATAAAGTTGAATATAAATCCAACGACACACCATGTCACATAGTTGGATGGCGTGGCGGGTGGAATCAAGCCTGTGCCCGTAAAAATCACGGGCCAGTTGACGTATTTAAGGAAACTAGATGGGTATCGCTTCTGGACCAGATAGCTCAAGACCGGGATAGCGGCACCTATCAGAAAGCACCACATCAAACCATTGAAGAGCTGTCCGCCGGAGAAAAGTCTTGCAGGGCCTATTACACCCCAGATGATAGATGCGGTTCCAAAGACGGTCGTGTTAGGGCAGCTGAAACCATCTTTTTGGTGTTTCGTGCAGATATCGGGAATATTACTGAAAACCCAAGATTGCACGCCAAGTTGCACAGTCCCAGCAACTGCTGTAGCTATAACTTGACACCAGAACATTGGACGTGGTCTGAAGAAAGATTATAAGGGGTCTTGTAGGACAGCTAGAGAAGAATATGAACTTACGGAACTTTCATATAGTGCCCAAGTTTGAAATCGGACGTGAAAAGCAGGGCTTGCGCCATGGTGATGTATCCCCACGTCTTGAACATCATCATAGCGATAGGTCTACCGGGTAGTGCATAGCCGATGATGAGCTCCGTAATAACATTCAAACCGACTTGCTGGTTGGTGATAGCCTGAATCATACCGATCGGGAGGATGTAAAAGAAAGAGATGAACTAGACGTGAAAAAAGGAGAGTTTGGATAGATAAGAGATTCGATAGAAGCTAAGCAGCTTACCAGTGCAAGGATGAACGCCCAAACAGGCATTTCAGTGTGCCAGACCTCAATGCATACGACGCCAAAAATGAACATGATTACTGTGATCTGTTCAGGAATTGCGAGTAGGAAGTCTAAGTATGTACCCACCGAAAATGACAGCATACCACCATTCTGGGACCTGAGGATATTGGGACATGAGACGCGCATGGATATCAGCCTGCTCGGACATTGAACGCCGGGCTTGAGTCCATATCTGCTTCCGGTAGTATAGTATAGTGTGGGTAATCGTTGCTAGTGTTATTGAATGCCCTTCGTCAAACCTTCCTAATCCGAGTGAATTCAACATTTACCTGTAACACTAGCGAATGACAAGCCATAAGAGAGTGCAAAGGTAGTCGACAAGAAAAGTGTGGAGTAGGCCTTGTACTTGTCCGGATCAAAAGTTCCTTCAGGGGTGAGGATCCTAGTCACGTCGTATGCATTTCCAGTGTTATCGAAAGATCCTGTTGATGATATCGGCATGTACTTGGAATACCACGTGTTCGTGTAGTAAAGAATAGGAGTTATTATCCCTAAACAATGTAAGTTTCATGCTTGTGATATGATCGAGGATTAGAAAGCTCACAGAAGAAAATTACGATGGCAGCTGCGACATTCGCTTCTGCCCACCACGGGGTGGCTAGCGGCGAGCCGATGAAAGTTATCTGTGCCCAATCCAACGTAGCAACAGACATACCGAGCCCTGATGCTGTGCCAAAGAGCTGATTGATCACGACATTCTCGGGGACAATCCAGCATACCCAATTGAAGTATGATAGCGCCCCAAAGAGATACCCAGGAAGGAAGTACCAGCAGAAAGACCCGATGAATACGTATAGGAAGAACCGTTCGCGAGAGATGCCTCCACGGCTACCAATGCCTGCATATTGCTGGGAGTGAAGCGTGTTGAAGAGCGTGCAAGTGACTAAATTACTAGGCCAGATCATCGATGGTGGTTGTACCAAAAATCGTCGGGCTATCCCGCCTATGGAGAACCCGATCTGAAGATAATATTGTTTTAGATGTGATGGGGAACAGAATGCTGCTTACCAGTTGTGTGGACATGACAAGCATCCAAGAATATCCGAAAGACGGAGATTGGTTGTAGAACACCCGCTGAACGGCAATGATATCCGTCTGTGGAACAGGTCAACCAAATGCAGCAATAGAGTTGTACATTGTTTCGTCTTACAGCATACGCGGAGCCAGAGCCAACATTTGCCATGATAGTGATGATTACGTGCTCTTTGATAGAGAAAGGTCCTGGGTTCAACGAAACTCCAAAGATCTTGACAGCTGGTACAAATCGAGCCCATACACGCATGATTGGGAATGAAATTAGTTGTGCAACAATCTATATATGTATCAGCTTGAACATAATCTATACTGCAGAGCAAAGTGGACTTACTCCAGTTATAGTGACACTGGGATAACGGAAGAAAAAGAACTGATCCAAGCCGGGAATGATTACAGCCCAAACGAGTCCCACAAACCATGCTCTGAACGTAGCACAAGGCATGTCTGGGTCGTCCGTGTTGGCGACTGCGGCTCTAACCTCTGGATAAGGTGAGTCATCCTCTAGTACAATACAATTCAATAAGTATTCAGCATCGGATTGTAGGGAAATTGTGCTACCGAGGCCCTCAGCATCCTGTTCAAGATTGGGATCATCTACCAGATCCACTAGGGGCTTTATAACGTCTGTAAGGCAGCACATGATCAATATTCGCAATGGAATCGTCGACGAGCGGCAAAATCACTTACAATGCTTCTTCTCTTCATGTAATGTTTCTTCTGTGGGGAGGGTAGATGAAGACATGTTGCGGGAACCTGTAGCAAGTTTTGAGTATCGCAGCCCAGCACCAGTGCTTTAAGGGCTTCAGTACTCCTAAGCATTTTTCAATCTGTAAATAGCTCATACAAATCTTCAAAAGGACTCGGAGTGGAAACTGGTAAAAATTTGTGCTGAATCATCATTGGACATAGGCATTACCGAGCTATATCATCAAGGTGGCGTCAGATGTCGGACATCCACCTAGGGCAAGAGGAAGATGATGTATGCACCTCTCAAATCCCTCATGCTCGACTAGGCAAGTGCGGGAAAGTCGTAACAGATCCAACCCCGCGACCCAGGTATACCTGTGATCCGATTCAAGAAATCCCTGAATGATCCTAACCCCGAGGTAAACACGATCTAGTTCGTTTGTTCTAGGCCATGAAGATGTTTCTCAAGCCGCCCGCTTCGTGACGTAGCAGGCACAGAGGCATACAACATCCCCTTAATTCGCTGTCAAGCAGAACTTTCGATAGTCTCGATAAATGCCGCCAGTTGGTATTAGCTCCTGTTCAGTACGTCTTGACCACTGATAGCATTCGAAAAAGATGGTTGGAGGTGCGGCTGCAAGCCTGACTATGCGTGGGTTTGATCAAATACTAGCGCGAGGCACGCGACTTCAGTGGAGATACAACTGCGCACGATCACTGACCTATCCAGCGATACAATAATTTTATACAACGCCTAGAATCTTACTGCTGGCGACTTCTCCACATTCTCAATGGGTACCTTATGGCCGACCAAAGTTCTGATGTTGCTGATACCATATCTGTATATCTGTTAGAAAACTTTCTCAGGTAATACAAGAATAGACCTCACCGAATCATCGTAGGTCTTTCCAATCCAATACCCCACCCGTGCACATGGACATCCTTAGGGAAACCCATTGGCTCTAGCATTTCGGGACGGAACATTCCGCTGTTGCCCACTTCAACCCACTTGCGAAGTTGAGGATGGAAGGCAAAAATTTCAAGTGAAGGCTGAAAACGTGTGTATTTAGTAATGCCACCTAGAAATGGCGCATGTTTTTACCTCTGTGTAAGGATTGTAAGCCGGCTTGAACCTAATGTTCTCGAGGCCCATCTTCTTGAAGAAGACCCTCATGAACCCTGTTCATTGCAAATCAATCTAAGAAACTACACCGGGCTCGTACAATGTTCACTCACCAATGAGGTCCGCAAGAGTAAGGTCACGATCGGCAACGACACCCTCGACTTGATGAAATTCAGCAAGGTGTGTGGCATCCATCGTCTCGTTCCTGAAGACCCGGTCGATACTGAATAACTTCGCGGGTCTGAAGCCATCTCCGTCACCAGATTCCTTTCCTTTGCGCGTCGTCCCAGAATGTGCGGCAAGGGCGTCTGCTTCTAAGTCATCTTCACCTCTACACCGCGCGGCCAGTTTGTATAGCATGGCAGCGGAGGAGGCTGTGGTGTGCGTACGCAGGAGGAGCTTCCGAGACTCTGCATCTGACCATGGCGCACGGTAACCGGAGGAACCGAAACCTCCATGCTCATGTACTTTCGATACACGAGCGTAATAGTCGGCGGGCGGTGGAAGAGAAGTGGAGGGATCTGTAAATGCCTTGGTTTGATCAATTGTTATTATTCGTCTATGATGATCTGACCTGACAGATAGAATGTATCTTGAACTTCCCGGGCTGGGTGTTGCTGAGGCACAAATAATGAATCGAAGCACCAGAAGCCGGATTCAACGAAGGATGAGGTTGGCATCTCTGCAAAACTATTCATATATGATTATCAGGACGAATCACAAGGCCACAGGAATACACATACCCCATTTCCAGGAAAATGTTGCGAACCTCCTCGCGAACTTTCAGGAGGGGGTGGAAGCCTCCTCCGTTCGTGGGCATGCCTTCTGCGTCAAAGTTATACTTCTTGAAGGAAGCAGTTTTCCATGCGCCACTGGAAAGGCGTAGATACTCTTTGCGTCATGAATAAGATGGGTTCCAACGTACGAGGTAAGCATATCTACGGTCAAATCTGTTTCTGGCTTGGCCGTCGATGTGCTGAAATTGGAGCCCTTGTGTACAGTGAACCATTGTCCTTTCCTATGGACGTTGCTTTAAGTGCCACATCAGACGAAAGAGACGTTCTAAAAATACATACTTTGGTACGATCAGTTTGCGCTTTCTTAGCTCTGCAAGCGCTTTCTCGCCAGCCTTCAGGGTCCCTGTAGAATCGACCTCACGCATGTCCTTCTGAGTAGTATCGTCGATGCTTTCCGTCTGAATCACATATATCTAAGTAGCACGACTAATTTATTCGGAGTTGATCACTCACAAGCCTCACAAGACCATCTCCCTCCTTGACAATCCATTTATTCTTGAAGGCACGACCCTGTCCGATCTTTGCTACCTCACTCCCAATCTTCCGCTCTAACTCCTTAGGGGTGAGCGGAGGCCTTTGTTCTTTGCTGGGTAATGCCGACCACACTCGCGCTTCATGAGAACCGTTCATGGCGATCGAAGAACCTTCTGATGTTAGTACATGGGACATCGTCTCGTGGGTTGTATATGTGACCATCTACGAGACTTAATTAGTTTCACTGTGAATAAGCTAAACTATCACCGCACGTACATCGCGACTTGACAAAGAATTGAGGGCACCAAGTAAGATGATCTGCCCATCGTGTGTGGCAGCCGGTTCGTTGTAGCCTGGCAGGGTCAATGTCCTTGTATCTTTGATGGTGCCATGTTGATGAAGGGTGTCCAAGATGAGTTGTTGGATTGCCTCCGCCATGATGAGTTCAAGCTGGACGTAAGTACTCCGTGTAAAAGCTCGAGCAAGGAGTCAACAGAGATTAGATAGATTTGTAGATCTCAGATCGGGCGCTAAGCGCTGATCGCTCGGGCTCGTGAATA
Organism: Hermanssonia centrifuga; assembly: GCA_001913855.2. Lineage (NCBI taxonomy): Eukaryota > Fungi > Basidiomycota > Agaricomycetes > Polyporales > Meruliaceae > Hermanssonia > Hermanssonia centrifuga. Next base: position 132,850 of record MLYV02000057.1, read on the forward strand.
TTGACTCTCAGCCAAAGCGAAGTCGTTCCAAGTCCCAACCTCAATGTCAAGCACCGCGTCTTTGAGTATATCTTCATGGCAGCAGCTATGGGAATCAGCACAACCACGGCTAGAATATATTCGACAGTCCCTAAATTCACAAAATATACCTGCGCCCCGCGCTATGCGAGTTGGAAAGCTCGACGCTGAGCTACTAGACCAAGAACTAGGCCAAGTCTTACAGGAACCACTCACGAAGGCATTCAACCTAGTCAACGTGCGTTATATCCAATCAAATAGCCCCTCTATCCGTATCTAATGAGTCTCGTCAGCCTAGTTTCAAGACCCGCTTTGAGCCCGAACTAGGCCTCCTCATCCAACTTACATTATACAAATTCTCTGTGTGGGATACCGGGGCGAGCTATGGTGCCAAGCTACAGGGTCTTAAATATACAGCTCCTCACTCGGGCTATGCGGCAGGTCTGCTACATTCCTTACTGGCGAGGGAGGATTGACTAACAGACGCTAGCGTCCAGCTTGCCTCGCCGTTTGCTGCTTCTACACGGGGTGCTGACGTTGTTTATTCCGTATATTCATACGAGAATACGGGCTCATGCACTTTCTCATGCTTGGCCTGATGCCCCGTCCTCGGATTCGAGAAGGAAGGCTTGGGAACTTCTGACCCGTCTTGAGTCCACTCATGGATTACTCGCGCTTTTGAACTTTATTGGCTTCTTGTGGAACGGTCGGTAAGCACTTGAAGGAAATACCCTTGTATCATCAACGATATTGATTGATTCGCAGATATCGCGCCCTTGCTGATAGGTTGTTAGACATGCGTCTAGTCTCTGCTCAGAGACTTGCTCAACGGGACGTTTCCTATGAATTCATGAATCGCCAGATGGTCTGGCATGCGTTCACCGTAAATCCTCCTATAACATTCGATATGCGTGCGTTCAAACTCAACGATATTTCCAGGAATTTCTTCTTTTCCTTCTTCCTATAATCAACCCACGAGCTCTCTCTCGAAGGCTGACACGCCTGACATCAAAATTCACACTCTCGTCAGTCCTCCCCTCACCGCTGCAAAGCATTCTCAACGGGCAATCGGTGACAAAGAACAGCGATCCGATCGGATCGCAGAGAGGGAAATATTGGGCTCTTCCTATGGACCAATGCGCGATATGCTATGAGGATGCCTCAACGAATCTTAACTCGAATGACCCCATCAACGCATTGACGTCTCTCGCCTCATCCACGTACTCGGCGACTGCGTCGTCTGCTCCCGAAACAACAGATGGCTCCGATGAAGAACCAGTGACCTATCCCATTCACACACCATATATCACCGACTGTGATCATACCTATTGCTACGTGTGTATCACAGGCAGAATGATGCGTTCTGCGGACGAGCAATCGGGGGTTGGACCTGGGGGAACGAGGTGGGAATGCCTGCGCTGTGGGGAAGCGGTCTCGAGCGCAGATAGAGTGGAGGTGGAGGTGGAGGAGGTTGATTCAGAGTCTATAACATTCGACGATGGATATGAATTCGGCAGTGATATGAGCGGAAGTGTAGGAGATGATAGCGAATCATACACATCCGAATGAATTATCAAACATATGGATATAAATGTACCAACGCTCGATGTCAAAGAGTACATCACGATGGCTGAAGGCGTAAACTTTGAATTTGAAGTTCGCAGCCTTCGATTTGACGGTTGCATGTTCCATGCACTTGTAATAATTAGGAGGCTTACCTCTCCGCGAGACACGCCGTCTCCTGCTACTCGGGTCCCCAGGCCTTTGAGCGGAGAGATCGCTGCTATTTCTGTACAACTCAGGCTACAGATAAGCTCTTAAAGAGTCCAAAGAGATTAATATTGGGCATATGTATGATTGGCAGAAACCGGGAGAATCTCGGAATCGCCACCCTTTACACGTTACTAGAAGAAAGCTACTCAGATTGCACCCAACGCATTGAACGCAGGCACCACACAGTAAGTGGCGGAATTGATCACCATGATAAATTCTTGATCCTCACAGGCGTGTGCCCAGATAAACCCTGTGGATCGTTCTACTACGTGGCACACCGGACAACTTGAGTATCACCATGTTCATCTCTTCCGAGTCGCAACCATCCACTGTGAGCATTCGACGCGCAACAGCTGAAGACTCAGCACGACTGTCGTACATATGTCTAGCAACAGCCGATGCAGGAGTATCCGCCGAGTCATTACACACTGCGGGCGAACTTCCAGGACTGATGTACGCTGAACCCTACGTACACGTGCCGGAAGGTTTTGGGTTCGTCCTAGTCGACTCCTCAAAGCCATCGGAGGGTCATGAAGATGTAGTGGGATACGTTTTGGGCACCTTTGACACGCGGGCATTCGAGCGGTCGGTCAAGGAGACATGGTTTCCTCCATATCTCGAAAAGTACCCTCTCTCTGCTCTGAAATCTGAGCCCTCGGAAAACACCCCCACTCATCTTCGAGACCTGACACCCAACGACAAACACTACATCCGTACGATCCACAATCCACCAAGTGCATCATGCATCAACGTCGGATTCAGTCCCGCACATATACACATCGATATTCTTCCAGCGTATCAGCGTCAAGGGTGGGGAAGACGGTTGATAGGGGAGGCGGTGAACTACTTGAGGGGAGAGAGGGGTTTGGATAAGCTATGGCTAGGACTGGACGTGCGGAACGCGAATGCGAAGAAGTTTTATCAACGCCTTGGACTGAAGGAGATGGCTAATGCGCCAGACGGTGTGATGGGGCTGACATTCGAGGACTGGAAAGATTAGCAGATGGTAAAAACATGTGGCATGAATCGTGTATTGTGGCAAGTCGCTTAATGTACCCATTGGTGAGTGCACCCTCGCCTGGGCGAATGGAGGCACAGTCCTGAAAAGGAAATAGATTACCTTATTAGGCAGGTCTTCGTCTTTAGCTTGCCAGGCACCAAAAAGACACGCTGTTGTCATCTGCTGCCAGTGGTAGTTCATAGAGAATTACGGAGCGATGGACTCTGATGGGCTACGGATGTAGCTTCCCCATCTTTACCGATGCTTCATGAAAGACGTCGGCTCTTGGCCGAGCACTCCACTGCATGAAAGAAACTTTCAGAATTCAGGTAGTCAGTGCCTGGTAGCCTCTCTTCCATGTCAAAGTCACTTGACTGGTTTTGCACTTCTAGGCTCTGGACATGGGTTTCGTTACGTGCAATGTGTCCTGATTATTGTCCACGGACTCTGCAAGGGGCAAACTTTACCTCGGAAACAAGTTCAACCAATAAGAGGACAAAAGAATACCAGTGTCGTTCCATTACATAAGATTTTGCATCCATATCTCCATCTTTGAACGGTCAAAGCTACCTACCGAGGCCTGCGACCCATGCTTGCCAATACTACTGGTGTTAACTATAGTCTTATCAGGTACTAGGCTCTGCAAAATGAGGTCCCGTACCTGAGTCGGCCTTTGATCCCGCCATTGTATGAGAAATCCACCATTGGAACCTCCTATGACCAAGGCTACTCGGGGACGTAGATTCGAGTATGGTGCCTGTCCTGAGAAACGCTGGAGAGAATACACATATTCCACCAACAAAGTTACCATTCTTCAGCTCCTCAACAGCCATCGTCTACTCCTTCGCTACCACCTCTAACACTCTCCAAGGTCCCTTGACACAGTGGGTAAAAAGGCATGGACCAAGCTGTCGATGCCATATTGCATCCCCAGCACTAGGCTTACATCTGCTCCCCAAAGGAATTAACAATGGACAGTGTCGTATCCAAGCTTTCGGAGGCCAAGAACATTCGGATTGAGTTGCAAGACTCCGGCTGCGTCCTCCACGCTGATATCAAGCTCGCTGACGGCACCTTCAAACCGGCCGAATACCCTCTCGACATGGTCCTCGGCAACCTGAACGGCCACTTCACCTGGGGCTTCAAGGGTTTCTCGAAGTCTGCTCGCAACGTCTCCATCAACGGTACGGTGCTCACCGCTGAGCTGCGCGCGGAGGACGAGAGCTGGAAGAGCGACAGTTTCGACCTCAACGGCAGAATCGTCATCGGAGGCCAGGAGCTGTTCGCCACCGGGGTACCATGTGTCCTAGCCGTACCAAAGGTAGATGATTTCTTCTCCGGTTTTACTTGGCCTTTCTGTACGCATGGAGTATGTACTGATAAATAGTTGGTAGGAAGCGGAAGCCGCCGCCCTCCAGTCTCTCTCCGATACCCTCGATAGACGTCCAGAGTTGGGTCTCGTGGGGATGAAACAGCCAGATGGCTCGTACATGTGGACTCTGAAGCCCAACGTTATCGATACCGAAGCAATGGCGGTAGCAGGAGTCGCACTTGCGACATCAGGAGCCGCAGCGGCTGCAGATGTATGTATCCCAATCCCCCCGCCTCTGGTCCTCTCATAAAGAGTACGAGAAATGCTGAAACCGCCCATGTTCCCCCTTTTTTGTTTTGTTTTGAAGTCAGAGTTCGATTTCGACCACCGCGCAGAAGTGTCGACGGGCTCCAACCCCAATGGTACCACCGGAGGACACGTCGTGATCGGCGTAGGCATCAAAGGCGAGAGTTACCTCGATGACGGGGCAATATTCTTCACCGCAGAGGGCGAAGCGACCGCTTCTGCCATCCACGTCGCCAAGACCAAGGGTCGGCCGATCGAGCAGGTAGAGGTAGACATACTCGAAGCAGGTGCGAGTGCAAGCGCGGAGGCGTTTGGTACAAAGTACTTCCCTATCCCGTTGTTGAAGTACGCGGGCGCGGAGGCGCATGTCAACCTCTTGAAGGCAAAGGCTAGCGTCTTTGACCTTAGTCTGGGTCTGGGGGTAGATACTGATGCGGGCGTCAAGGACGGGTCGGTCGGGTTGCACCTTGCTGGATGTGGAATTACGGTTGGGAGGAAGCTTTCTATCTCTGCTTTTGGAACTGGCATCGGGATTGATTTTGGCCGATTTTTTTGGCTAAACGGGTTTCTTTCCTCGGCTGTATTTCTATGGAAGCTCTTTGATGGCTGTTACTAGTGGAAATTTGTTGGCTGTAGGATCTTCATTGAGTGCAGATATCGCCGCCTAATCATCCTTTTCCATTCCGGGAACGCCACCTCAGAGGGGGAAGATCAACATGTCGATGCTGATTGTAGAAGAAGAGATTTCGAGGAAACCTCGGGCGAACGCCAAAGTCTTAGGGTGTCTCCTGATAGTAACGCCAGGCGAGCGTTGAGCTCACAGGGAGAGGTGCCAATCTCGTGCAGCATATCAGATAAGCAAGGTTGGCGGTAACATATAAGTACCTGGCCAACAGAGGCCCCGTTCTCCAAATCCTTGGCCCTCGTCTACTCCTTCGCTACCACCTCTGATACTCTCCAGCATCCCCCGACACAGTGAGTAAAAAGGCATGGACCAAGCTGTCGATGCCTTACCGCGTCTTGCTCTCCAAAGGAATCAACAATGGGCGGTGTCGTAACCAAGCTTTCGGAGGCCAAGAACGTTCGAATTGAGTCGCAAGACTCCTGCTACGTCCTTCACGCTGACGTCAAGCTCGTCGACGGCACCTATAAGCCGGCCGAATATCCTCTCGACATGGTTCTCGGCAACCAGAATGGCGAATTCGCCTGGCGGTCCAAGCGTTTCTCGCGGTCCGCCCGCAACATCTCGATCAACGGCACAGTCCTGACCGCTGAGCTGTGCGCGGAGAACGGGAGCTGGCAGGTCGATATTTTCGACCTTGACGATCAGATCGTCGTCGTCGGCGGAGAGCTAGTCGTCACTGAGATACCGTCTGTCCGAGTCCTAGCCGCAGCAGAGGTGAATGATTTCCTCCCTCCTGGTTTGTGCGGAAGGAGCGCTGTGCTGATGGGGGTTTGACAGGAAGTGGAAGCTGCCGCCATCAACAGTGTCCTTTGTAGGGTAGCCAGGGGATCGAACCTGCGTTGCGTTGCCTGCGGAACCTCGGTAGGGGCGGGCGCGCGGCCCCCTGAATGATACTCATTGGCCGCCGCGAATCAACCCTAGTGCTTAACTCCGATTTTCAGCTTCAAGCTTTCAAGGCTTGGTGAACGCGAAAGAGCTGAGCTATCCATCATCTAACAAGAGTAACAGTGTCAGGTTTCTCAGTATCATATCAACCATTGTACAACACGAAAAAGAACCGAGTGTCACATTCACCCTCATTCTCTATTATCTCCAAGCGGAACGACGCCATAGATAGACGAACTTGATCAAAGTTTTCGAGACTCGAGGCCAGTGTACAGTCTGGGTATGTACGATAACAGCCTGGAATGTAAAACCAAAACAAATCACTTCTTCGCCCCGCCTTGTCCTTCTTCCTCTTCTGGGGCACCGGGCGAGAGCGCTATATAACAAATAACATATCAGCCACGCGTTTGGCAAATTTGTAAGGATTCCAGCCAGAGAAAGCTTCTTTCGATTTGATAAGATAGAAGCGAGACGAGAGGACGCACCCAGAGCGACTAGAGCGACGACGATATAAATCCAGTATTTTTGGAGGAAGGTCTTTTCGTGCGGGACCTCGAAGGGCTTGCCTTCCGCCGTAAGTGGCGGCGGGGTTCGTAGTTGCGGTCTGGGCGGTTTTTATTTTATTTTACCAAGAATCCAGAGCGTGTGAAATGGACAGATATTACAAAGTCGGGGCGAGGTGCAAGTTAGTCGGATGTCGAGACATTGTTTGTTTGACGGGAGGCCAGTCGTTCACGAACGAGAAGAGGATGAGGCAGAATGAAGTAGCGGGCAAGGTCAAGCATTGCAAGGGACGCGTCAGCGAGGCGGGTTCGAGAAGGACCGGAGAAGCGCGAGAGCCAGAATAATGGTGAGTTTGAGGCAGAAGACCGAAGAGATGAAATACATCGTTCATACATGATGCACAACATGCATCACAAAGAATGAAAACGCAGAACCGGTGATCAGTCATTTCAAGATGTTTCACACGATAACGGTGACACTTACAGGGGCGGGAAGGTCGGGGCACGGACAAGTACCGTAGAGTTGAGTCCGAGAGCGAACGAGGGCGCGCCAGGCACGTCTGGACTACCGGACTTGGTCACGGTGCTGCTGCGGCGCTTCTTTGGGCAGGCACCATTATGTGGTACGGGCGTAACGAAGTAGTCGATTGCGAACGGCTTTCCATCTACAGCGAGGTGCAGTGTGATAGTTTCCGAGGTGCTCTGGAAGAGATGGCACTGTGTTGATCAAAGTTGATGTTAATGAGCTATATTGGGAATGGAATGAACGGGGAAGATTGAGACCAGATTGCAAAAGAGGGGACGTTCTGGGTTGTGTGGAAACGGTGTGGACGAGAAGGGTGAATGTGGGGTAAAGACTGACCGCTTTGACGGCTGAGACGTGCCATTGAGAGTGGTGGGTGTCCCCAGGGTGTTCTAGGGCGAGCTGATACAATACACCATCGTTGTCTTTTTGTGGGATATTCTGGGCTGTTTGCAGGAAAGAGGAGAGGTCGGCCTGGAGGGTGTCGGAATGCACGAGACTGGCTTTGGCTGCAGGCCCAGAGTCGGCCAGGAGTAGAGCGCCACGCTCTGTAAAGGGCTCGGAGGGCAGAGACGGGTGGTAGATTCTGTGGTGGAGACGGAGAGAGTCGGTTGTGGCGAGGACGACGGGGAGAAACGCGGTGAGGACGATGCTAGGAAACCGCATATCGTCGTGGAGGACTGGACCGAATGGGCGTCTTTCGGAGGTGCGGGGGGACAAGCCAGATTCGGATCTCCCGGCGGTGAGCGTAGGATTGGACGGGATTATTGCCATTTTTGGAAGGGGCCAATGGGAGCACCTTCCTGTTTTGGGTTAGCTGGTCCTCCAATGAAAGGCGAGTTCGTGGCCATGCCGAACCTCCGAGGGTATTTGTGGCAGAGACGGGGATTGGACTGATCATGCATGACGTCCTGTGGTCTGATTACCGATTCGGCAGGTTACGCCCGTCCCATGCAGCCAACCAGACGACTCGACGCCTTCTCCGAGATAAAATTTCCTATCTGGTCCATCTTGTCGCAAGCGCAACGAGGCCGCCGTGCTCTCCTTGCCGACTCTCTCTCTCCTCGCATCCTCCTCATCATTGCACAGAGACACTCTGCGACCGTCTAGACGACCCTGAACAGATGGACAAGACCAAAAGATACAGCGGGCGTTGATTGGTTTGCACTGGAAACAGCCTGGGATTGGCTGGGTGACTAAAGTGGATGTCGATTGGTCTGGACTGGGTCTCCCACTTGATTGGTCTGGACATCCACTGACAACGATTCCCGGCCTCGTCGTGTACGGGCGAATGGTCGAGACTCGTCCAGCATCCACATAAAATGCACAGGTGCGCTCCTCTCTCTGCCCTTTTTCTTCCCACTATCTGCCCCACTCACTTTCTCCCCCACTTGCCCTCGTCCACCCAAATACATCAACCGCAACAATGAAATATCGGTCGCCATCTCCCATGTCCGCAGACGCCGCTCTTCCCACACCACCACACTCCCCTCACACCTACAGCCCTGCCAAGGGGGCTGTCAATCTCCTCGACTCTCTTACCTCGTTTTACCAGCAGGAGCAGTACTGGATCCATCACACTCGTGCAGCCCTCGAGCTCACAGTCACAAAGGGCATCGACGCACCAGCACTCGACCTCGCCTCATCCGAGGCCAGCTCACCGCCATGTGATGCCGCATCGCCAGCATCCTCGTGCACGTCCTCTTCCACTCCTCCGCCTACCTCTCTCTCGGTCTCAATCAAGCCAGACCCAGATGCAGAGAATGTTGGCACGTTCAATGTACACCTCACCATGGACGCAGACGCAGTCGCTCGCAACTCTCGCTGGATTCGCCGAAAGAATCAGATGCGTCTGAAGCTGGACGGTATTGCACCGCATCACAGACGCCGTCGGCCTGCGCGCGCTCCTCCATCAGAGCCCGGTGCTCGCTTGCTGGAAATGTTTGCTGAGCTGGTGGACGCGCGTATGGAGAGTTGCCAAAGGATATCGAGGCTGGTACAGCAGTCGAATAAGAGGGATTATTGTTTATGTTGAGGTCCGAAGACTTCTCGACCAAGCTTCCTCTGTTTCCGTTTGTGATGGTGAGTACACTTTGCTTTGACTCATCTTGAGCCAGTCTGACATCGTCTCACCTTGTCTAGATAAGACGAGCCTTGTTATGTGCTGGAGACAGTTTGAGAGACCGTCCAACGAGTCATATCTACATCCCGCTTCACCGCGCAATCTCACCACGCCTGCCTGGACCTCACTCCTCCTGCAAAAGAGCATGTCGGGCCAGACGAGCTAGCCTCGTCGTGATCTGCAACACATCATACTATCTCATAGACATTCCGCTCGGTATTCCCACCGCCCGGATACAATTCGTCTCTCTACATGGCGAAGTAGACTCGTGTTTATGCATCCCGTCTTCGCCCTATCTACTGTCATCGTTTTTTGGGGAGGGTTCATCGTTATTTGGTCTCGCAACGCACAGCTATGAACCGTACACTATCTGTATTTTTATGTGTATTGCTATCGACATGTGTTACTGCCTGTTTCTGCATCCTATAGGCAGTTTGTAATGTTCCCGGCAATGATACCCAAATGTTGGTTCCTGATTTTTTTCCGAGAGACCCGAGTTATCGTTGGCTTTCCGCAGTGATTGTGCGAGCGAGTCCACACTGACATTTTGGCGAGACTGGCCGAGCCAATCTCAGCCAGGCTTGTAAACCATTTCGGACACCCCTGGACGCCCGCGTCACGTCCCCGGTGGCCCTCCTTTAGAGACTCAAAGGGTATGAGCTTGCGAACGGACTGGGCAAACTGGACGCTTGTTTGGCAGGGCCCAGCTGAGTCCTAGTAGCACAAGTACTAGTACTGTGAAGCGCTCTACACTGGGCCAAATTGCGCACATCCTCTCCAAGCTCTCCACCGAATTACAGCTGACTGTGAAGAAATTCATTGGTAAAAACTTTCAACATGAGATTCACTGGCTCAATACACTTGTCAGATGCTTCTTCAACAATTTCAGTACCTCTGTATGCATGGAAATCCAGACAGTGTAGCTTCCTAAAGATGCTTTTGCCCTATGTATGCATGCTGCTGTCGATCTACTTCAAATGAAATTGATATTCATAGAACAGTCACATATGGAGACATATTCTATTTACTGAACTAAGCAATTGAATCATGTAGTAGAGTATGGGACAGTAAGCCCTTCGACAGAGTACGCGCTAATTAAGGGGTGTAGTAAAAGTCCCCTGCCAAAAACGCGTCCAGTTACTTAGCCGCTGGTAAATGCGGGAGCACGGAGGAGCACGGTGGCGGAGCTTTGAACAGCTTTGAACTCCCGGAACGACGGGGAACTGAACGAGCCTAAATCTCAGCCATAAGTACATGGGAAGCGCGCGTCGGGATGTTTTCCATTTTTGCATATGAGAATTCTCCTCACAGCGAGCGGGATGATCGACTGATCGCCCAATCATTGTTATACATGGGCGCTTGACATTTCGCCGTGAGGGTATATAATATGCGAATCCTCACGTTCTTTGCTGTCTCTTTCCCTTTCACAACCCTCATGTCATGAGCTATCCGACCCCTCACTCATACTAGTGAATTGTCACACAAGAGCTTCTTCCCTGCTTGTCTTCTCCCTAGGTGCAGGAAGATGAACAAGCAGAGATGAAGCTTTCCAAGTTTTTTTTTGTGTTCATGTTAGTAGTACTAGTGGCTATTCCAAGGCTCCTCGTCGCTGCGTTGGTCTTAGGTATCGCGATGCAAAGTAAATACTGAGTTGACCCCACTCTGGATTCAATCGATCCTAATTGGGACGGTGGATACTAGTACACATCAATCATGCAGGCGAAGCATCTTGGAAGTGCTATATACAGGTCTGCTCGCTGTGTACTGCGATGAGAGGGTAGAACAACACGGGTCCGCGTGCTATCGTTATCTCATGGCAGGGCTGCGGCAGCACTATTACTATTACTTTTCATGATAGTTAGGGCCTACGATTGTGTTTTCTTCCCTCGACCTACTATCGCGCTGTATACATTCGCGGGCTTAAGCTGCTCCAATCGGGCGGACTTGCGTTGATCCAGAGGGGGAGCTTTTTGGCAAATTGCGTTATGATATGAGTGGAAGTGGAATAGAACCGGAACCTCCCACCCCCACTGCGAAGACTGCCGCCCCGGCCATCTCGAAGCTCAGGCTCTCTCGGTGCGTCGTTGTATACCATGTTCTCATGATCCAACGCCTTCTGGCTCCTGTATCACGCCATACGTACATGACTGTTGCCGAACATTTTGTTTACTTTGTGCGCGACGCACATATATGACGGCGGGCCTTCGCACGCTTCGGACATTAGCCTGGTGGGACAGCGGGAGTGAGCCAATAGGGTGGGAATATAGCTTATCATTTTGGTTGTGCCACGACTCTCTGGAAAGGGATGAGCGTCATCGACCATGTGAGAAATGCAACCGATGAACGTTCCATAAAGTACTTATAAGCCTCGTCAACTTTGACTCCGCGACGCTTCATAAGGAAGTAACTGAGCCTCTCCAGCGGTCCTAAGGTGCCGCATCCGAGTAAATCTCGACTTGCGTTCTTGAGTCCATAGAGGCGCCGCGTTCTGCATGTCGGGGAATGGTAATGGACGGGCGATTGCCGGCAGTCGACTTTAAGAGAGCGATGTTAGTTTGTTCACCACATGAGGGTCGAGTGCATTTACAAGTCATGAGATACTCAGCGATGGAAGGTTCGGGTGATTGGACCGTGAAGGTGAAAGACCCTCCGTGAGGATCAGCGAAGAGCACAATGAGTTGCGATCAGAATAGCGGCCCACAAGCTGCACTGGTACAGTGGTCAACGGGGCAGACGATAGAAGGGACGTTGGATGTATCCCTGCCACATGCACGTTAGAATAAAGGAGATACAAGGCGATGCTAAGTCGGAACTCTAACCAGGTCACCGTTGGTGGCTGACCCTTGATGAAGACGGTATTGATGCCGTACTCGGGGCCGGCTTTAGGCACTACAGAAGTAGGACCTGAAACGGCCAGACTAGCGAAAACTGAAGTACTGAGGAAAATGGATGAGAAAGAGAACATGTTTCGAGTGGATGAAATAATCAATACCGGAGTTATGCTTATGAACGCTACCACTACCAGTAGGCTATGCAAAGCAGGATCGGCAGGGAGAATCGGCAGTCGGGACTCCCCATCAACACCGACACATAGTATCGAATCAATGGGAATGTTGGTAAATGTCACTGTCAGGGCAAACTTCAGATAATTTCCGGCTGCTCAGGATCTGCAAAGAATTCAACAAGAGTACCTCTATCATGTCGGGGGCATGGGTTAGCCGGCCATGCCAAAAGTACCTGCAATGTCATTCAAAAAAAATTCATGACTTGGTATCCTAGCTCACTTACCCTTTCCTGCCCACACGCTCGGATATATCCCATAAGAGGTTAGAAAACCCTACAACTAAAGTACCATGACATTGCACTCACTGAGAATTTTGATTGGTTTGACTGTCGACGCTTGGAGCCACATTTTTAATGAGTACATACCTTGGCATCCTAGATACTGTCCCACAGATAGCAAATTGGAGCTTGCTAGCATACGAGTTACTGAATGACATATGTCACACCCGCCTGGCTCAGCGGCGAGGCATCGCGCATACACATACATGGGACCCGGCTGTTTTGTGCAACTCTAAATCATAAAACCATTGAATTGTGAGCAGTGAATTCATTGTAAAAAGTTAAGCGTGAACTTACAATTCGTCCCGCTTCAGTTTATTGACGTTTCCGTCGATTTTTCCCCGGCTCTGCCAATAGTACCAGTAACGGTGATACTCTGAAGTACCAGCCCGCCGGTACCGTTCAACTTGAAGTTGGTTGGCCGACATGTGCCGAACTCGGCGTGTTACCGGCCCGAATCACCCGAACTAGCCTCACCGCCGTCGCGCGCCGTTCTGACCCTTTCACGTTTGTGCAACGACTCCAGGCTCACTGACTCTTACAACCCGCCTACAGTCTCGAATACGCACAACAGAAGAGTAGGCACAACATACCACATTTTTGCAATTTGTTTTGAAAGATCCCAAGCCCCGGACTCACATTCCGTGGCCGCAACTTCGTTGCACACTGACGTGTATCAGTAAGTTCAGGAGACCCTGCATACTCAGTCGGTGTTAACAGGATGAAAGTCCTACGGAACAGCTGATCCTATAGCCGTGCGGCGGGTATCGAGGGAGGTTCAAGTCTTCCTTCGCGAGTCGCGCGATTGGTTTCTATGATGCCTGGCGCCGATGTTAGCACCGATGCAGAATCGCGCGCAGTAGAAACTCAATTTACGAAGGCTTCCGGGGGTATGGAACCTCAATCTCCCGTACCCGAGCAAACAGTCAAGAGCAAAATTACAACGATGACCACACTCCCCTCGGAACTTCTCCTGCACATATTCGCCTTACTTATACAATGGAATGATAAAGATTGGGAAAATGACGGCGAAATTGACTGGAGGGCTATCACGTTGTCTCATGTTTGCTCCCTATGGCGCACCCTCGTCCTCGACACATCCACTCTCTGGACCTGTCTTACCTTCCATAGGTTCCCGGCCATTCGTGCCAGAATAATGAGGTCAAAGGCACAACATGTTCATATAGTCTATTTCCGAAAATTCGATACAACTGGCCGCTTCATTCCGCGACTCGAACTTGCTCTCCGTGATACTTCGACGCGGTGGCGCTCCGTTCTCTGGGAATCATCTGAGGCGAAGATGCAGGACATGCTCTCTGTCCTGCACCATGGGACATCTTTTCCCAACCTTCGCACCCTTGAGCTCGGTGTTGATAACCGCGGGCTTCCTGGGACATCACTCTCCCCTGGCGTTGATTCTAGAAACGTGGAATGCGCGCTATTCCCTTTGTTGGAACGCATTTGTCTCTCCAGGATCTCCGTTTCAGAACTACCTCCAACGCATCTTCCTTCTCTGAGATCCTTAACGCTCCACTGGCCGGCACATTATCCTGCTAGCCGTGCAACATTATTTCGCATGTCTTCCCTGTCCGCTTTCCTAAGACGCGCTCCTCAACTTGAGGTCCTCACATTCAGCAACTCTACGCCCCTGATAGACGTACATCTGCGCCTTGAATCTGATGATCATACCCAGATGACCGCAAACGAGCGGCGCACCTACGTTTCACCTGTTGACATGCCCAATCTTGAGCATGTAGAATGGAGTTACGCGCCTGCTCAAGACCTTTGGCGGCTGTTTTCCTTCGTGAAAGCAACAAACCTTCGACGCCTTGAGTTTCACCTCGATGTAATTGAGAAACGATGGCACATGTACGACGGGATGACAGTACTCCCTATGGATGGCAGTCATCCGTTTTCGATTGCACCGGGATGTCCTCTCATCAGGTTCGACAAGCTGGAAGAGCTTAGTATCTTTGGTAGCGACACTGATGGATTATGCTGTGCTGTGAAGAGGATGGAGTTTCCCGAATTGCAGAAGCTCACTCTCGGCTTCCTCAGATCACGCGCGACACGCATTTGGAAACCTCCTAATCAGAGACAGGGACAAGCTGGCTGGCTCCCAAGCATAGAGTCCATGTTCCGCGAACCGCGTTTCGTGAAAGTGACGCATCTGACTTTGTCAGACTTCAAGATGGAGCAGTCGATCATAATGTCGATGTTGGCGTACTTGAAAGCACTGGAGTCTCTCACGTTTGACTGCTGCACGGGTAAATTGTCCTTAGACCCTATACTATGCCTTTCACTAAATCATGTATCACCAGGCGCAGGCGCAGTCATATGTGCATTGTCAGGAACTGCTTGCGGGAGTCCTCCTGGGACTTTGAGGCGCTGGACGTGCCCTCGATTGCAGAGCTTGGCTATCCTCGATAGTGACGATGTCACATTCACCTGCCTAGCAGAAACAGTGCTTGCCCGCAAGCAATACTCCGAGGGCACGGCTAATAGGAATATTCCCCCAGACCAGAAGACGCGTCCCATGAAGCCGCTGAGGAAACTCGGCCCAATTTCTTATGCCACGTCCATGAATCAATGTTTGTCAGATTCTTCTCCGAATGGGAGTTTCATTGCTGGGTGGCCTTCCCATCAGCTCGTGCTACCTTTGCCCATACGGAGCATCCATATAGAGGGCTGCAACATCTCCGAAGAGCAGCTATACTCGTTAGGTGGTGAATACGGCGTTGAGAATCTTGTTTGGAGTGAATAGGCTACTAGGTAAGCTCGGATAGTACTGACAACTAGATTTCTCTCGTGTAGATTTCTTCCACTTTGACCTGTCCGATTCACGAGTACTCTGTACGTCATTCATGTGTTTTATCATAACAGACATTTCTCCAGACCCTACACCTCCGAATCCCCATCCTGTATGCTTATGGAGACATGGATCAATATGTACCATTACTACTGTAGAACTACTTGAACTTGAAGGTCATTGACTTTGAGCGAGTTCTGTCGCTACATCACTTATTTTGAGCATCTGATCCGTACATACGCAACGGGCTTCATAGATTAAAGTGACCCTCTCTTGGTATGAGTGTTGACTTACCTTAAAAACAAAGACCTGAATCCCAGTCGATTTCGCGTTGCCGCCAAATCGGCGAGGTACCAGGATTTGCCCTACTTTTAGTCTGTTTTCTGACGCGGGGGTCTTGTCGAGTAGTCCGGATTAGGAACCTTGAATTCCCTTATACGGCAGGTGGTAGTCGATACGCAACGCGGCATTTGCCGATCCGCCTGGAGCCTGCTGAGATAGCTGCAACCGTTCGCCACTGTCTTTGTCTACCACACTGTGAATTAACTATGGGGTCGCTCGTGGACATACCTGGCACTAGGCGATTCCGCAGTATCACCGTCTCTCAAATGCCACAGTCACAGGATACTCCTACAAGCCCAGATTAATATAGCATGGTCCGAGTCTCAAATCTCGATGACATTCTTAAGCTTATACAGTCTCGCGGGTGCAGTCTTGACGATTTTCTTGTCACTCTGTTTACTGTCCTTTCTAGAGACAGTGAATCACGGTCGCCAACTCACCGCCAAATGGTGTCAAAGTTCTTAGGAGGGGCTACCAAGGTCCATGCTGCAGACATAGC